>KV417535.1:77821-151941 GCA_001630335.1 Athelia psychrophila | reverse complement strand
CGGGAGGAACCTGAGAGGAACAGGTGTCGTAGCCAACACCAGTACTTTCGGGTAGTGTTGAGAACGAGCTAATTCGTACCGCGTCATGTCCAAATCTTCTCTTTTAGCTGCGATGTGAACGCAACTTTAAACTTCGTACAACGCCAATTGCGCAATTGCTCAACTCGATCGTAGGGGTTTTATGTGGTATTATATGGTTCGTATTGAAGTGTTCGTTTCGAACCGTTTCCTAGCTGGAAGATGAAACCCTCTTTAAACCACTGCGTATACATATAAACGAAAACTAAACGTGACTATTTGCACACGGTGCTCTCAGTCTACTTTTCGAACCACTGTCACCATTCCGTGTCTACGGTCCTTCCACAACCAGTTAAACTGGCTTGAGTCGGTGGGCCTGGGTTACGCAGAGTAGTAGAGGACCGTTAACGTTCAGCCTTAGGCACAGGACTATGACATGCGCTGGGTGGCATCCAAGTCAGTGCCTAGTGCCTGCTGGCACTTTACTTGATAATTCCACAGAGTAGTGCGTAGTGCGTCTCCTTACTTGATCAGTCATCTATACGCAGTGCCTTTATCCATTTTTACCTTTAAAACGAGGTGACGTACAGTTGTGGAAGGGTCTCGGAAATATGTTGACTTTTCCAGTAAAGTGACTATGTCCTGATAGTTCTTGGGACATCGACCACGTTACTTACTCGCGGTGTCGTCGCGGTGTCTTTTACAGTCACAGTCAGAATACATGACCGACGGCCACGGAGTGGGCCAACCGTCCCCTTCAGTCGCTGCTTGTCGTGACCACGCATTAAAGACCACTACCTCCACTACTTTTGACTATAGTTTTAAAAAAGGGGCCCCCGGGGACTCCGAGTCCTGTCCAAACTTGTAGATGCTACGCACAGTGCGTGTAGCGGGAGTTTACTTGAACGTCTTTTATTCAAGTGCGGTAGTGCGCAGTGTGGGGCACTTGGATGCCACCCAGCGCATGTCATCAGAATGAGGCGGGAACCCACGGAGACTGGTGCGGTTCGAAAGTGGTTGAAAGAGCGCGCATCTTGCGGTCAACAAGAATTACAGTTAGTATAGTGGCGGCTGGAGGACCGTGAGCTTCCCTCTGTAGCTCCTGACAAGAGTCGCGAGGCAGAAACCTCAGTTGTCGTAGAAAGGCAAGAAAGTGTGTGAATCATGCATATGCTGTCGTCAATAACAGACCCTGTGTCACGTCCCGAATCGGTCTCTAATCTCCTGTCTCCGTTACTCTGTCTTGTAGTCCTGGAAGCGACGGGACAAAGGCAGGGCCTTGTGGACCGCGGTTACGAGAGGCTAGATGTTCGGCGAAAGGATTCGGCGACGGATCGATCCTTAGCAAAGGGTCGTGTATTTGGTATTTGGGCAAACTCCGGATAGTGATTCTTCTTCATGCATGCAGTACATTAAACGGTTGAGCCTGCGTGAACTCCGGATACTTGTATTTTCTCACGTCTTCCACGTTTTGGCCGTGGCCGTGGCCTGCCGTCGTCGTCACTGTGATCCCATTCGTCCAGTCAATTGCAAACTCACCTGGCAAACCGGCATTCGCGGGTAATCACATAATATTCTAATAGTTCTATGCGTCTCTAGACATGTCATTTGGCCTAGTGGTAAGTATGTACACTCACAACAAGATCTCTCTGGCCTCTACACCACCTCCTCCTTTCTTGACCACAGCAAAGTTCGCCGCCCCTGCGATGATATCATTGCAGCTCATACGATGCAGGTTCCTCATTGCGAGAAAATCCAATGGTGCCTTCTCTACATCTGATCTTTTTTTATCCTGCATCCCATCGGATACTTCCGCTGTATGTATGTCAGAGCGGACAGACTCTAAGTTCGTCGCTCCATGGTCACACTGTTGAGGCTAGACTTTGATTAGCCTTTGAGAACAGCTGGTGAGTGGTGGCGCGTAAATTTCTGCATTACTGCTGTTTGCGGAACACCTCGCCCTCCCTGATGCCGATGGAGGATGTTGAAGTAGATGAGCCCTCGAACGCGAGCCAGACCACGCAGACGACCTGAGAAGGGGCGAGGGCAGGGTTAGCGGGGGGTCCTAGGAGAAGGGAGAAGAGACGCGCATAGTTCTTCCATTTCTACTTCCACGCCGCCAGCGCAATCGGGTTCGCATACTGCTTGAAGATGAGCGCGAGCGAGATGACAAGATTGAAGACATTACACCCTTCGCACGGAGGTACGACAAGATCTCGACGGTGTAGGACACGATGAACGGGGTGAGCGCCAGATTGTACGTCGTATAGAACAGGAAGCTGAACGAGATCATCCTATGCGCGGCCGCGTCCGTCTGGTGCACCTAGTACTGATAGATGCAGAACGTCTGCGCCAGGAAGGAGATGAGCACCCCCGTGCAGGTCGTGAGGAACAGGAAGCGCCGTCCGAGCTTTCCGACGAGCTTCGCCGCGAGGTGCGCCCAGGAGAGGTTGTAGATGGCGAGGGTGCCGTTTATGAGGAGCTAAACGGTGGGAGAGGTGATCGGTTGGTCGAGGACGTCGCTGAGGTAGTACTAAGGGGGCCCATTGCCAGACCATTGGTAGAAGGCTGTGCGGGGATGAGCATTAGCGAGTGGTCCTTGGGATTTGACTGGCCGAGCGAAGGGAGAGGGCATGATGTGAACAGGTAGGGGCAGGTGGGAAGGGAAGAAGGAGGGGAGGAAAGGGAATGAGACGAAGGGAATGAGACGTACAAGCCAAAACAACAATACCCCGCATGCGCCCTGTTCCCCGGCGTGGCGCGGAGCGGCTTCCTCCTGACGTTGGCGTTCATCGTGCGGTCGAGCTCGGTGGCCGCCATAATCTCGTCGAGCTCGTAACGCATGAGGCCGTCGTTCTTTTGCCTTCCACGTGGTAGTATGCGAGGGTCTGCGGGCAGGCGGGGTGAATATATGATCATGCCAAGGAGGGGGGTGCTTGCTTACGTGCAAAGCCTGCACATCCCGTCCCGTGCTAATCAGCCACCTAGGCGACTGGGGGACGATCCAGATGAGACAGGTTTGAAGCACAGAGGGGAGGCAGGGGATGCACCACGACCAGGGATGTCGATCTTGAACTTGTCGAACGTCGCCCAGGACGCGATGATGTTGCCCAAGTACCTGAGCGAGTTTGACTTGTACACTGACGTGAGCTGGGCGCGGTAGACGGAGTAGGAAATTTCGGTGATGAGCATTTGGGCGGCATTAACATCGAAGGTGAGGCCACGTTGATGAGGAAGCTGCATTATGAATAAAAGGGGTATAGATCATATGCCCAAGGCGGTAGAGGAGAACGCGAGTGCCGATGAACATGCCGACAGACTGGGTAGCGCCTTAGATAGTAATGATAATAGCTATACATACAGCGCGAATACCACGCAGGCCCCGATATTCTGGATGGCGTTCAGCAGCCCGAGCATACCAGTACCACCGGCGAGGGTTGCTAAAGGCGGCTTTCCACTGCGGCAGCGACTGTGACAGGGTGGTCACCATAGAATCATCATTCTAGCCATAGGTAAGTAGAGGACACGAAGAGGAGGAGTCAGCACGGTTCATCCGTTGAGCGCGCCAGCAGCCAGCGGTTGTTGTACGATGGGCGCCAGGAGGCCCCCGGAAGCTAGCCCTTAAACTGTCCGAAATTTAGGGGATTTGAGGCCCGAAAATGGCCAAATGTCTGTCCGGAGATAGGGGATTTGAGGCCTCCAAACGGTCTGTGTCTGTCCAGGTGTAGGGGATTTGAGGCCGCAGGCCTCGATTTTTTTGTGAAAATATGGGTCTGAGATTTGATCTATTGCTAGGATTCGCGTAGACAGGAGGAGCCTACCGCGCCAGCGGCGCAAAAAAAATTTATTACCGTCTCACGTGATTATGTCTGTCCGATGTAGGGGATTTGAGGGTCAAACTGGCCTCAACCGTAGGGGATTTGAGGCCCATTTTGGGGAAATTTTCCGGACAGTTTAAAGTGTGAGCTTCCGGGGGCCTGCGCCAGGCCTAGGGCAAGCTGCTGAACCGGGGTCCGGGGAAGCGGTGAATTCTGCACTAATCGGATGTGCCGCCGGCCGGGCTGGCCAATTGAATCTTGATTCTAACGCTCAACCAACTCAACTTTCTTCACAAAAGTTCACATCTCCTCACCTCTCCCATACATCCGTCGACGTCATCTAGCCACTGCAGTTGTATTTCTGGCTAATACGTCAAAATAAGCATGTCCCAACAAGGAACCTCAGGGGCTCCAAGCCAGCTAAAACACGTTGAAGAGGCCACATCGGAGCCGCGCGATGGACCTGTGACAGCGGGCACTACGCGATCGCCGGAGATGTGGTTAGACGATGGAAACATAGTTATTGAAGCGGACAAAACACAATTCAAGGTTCATCGCAGTCTCTTGTCTGCCCACTCACATGTCTTCAAAGACATGTTCTCCATACCTCAAGGGCCGTCCTCTGCGGAAGAACCGACTGTAGAAGGCTGCCCAGTGGTCCACCTATCGGACTCCGCCGTCGATGTTGCGATCGTTCTAAGGGCGCTGTTTCTTGGAGGGTACGTGCATTGAGACTGCACGCAAATAATCGAGCTAATAGTATTGTCCTCCACCATCAGACACGTAACTATCCGCGAACCTGTGACTATCGACATTGTCGCTGCGTTTATTCGCATGGGCAAAAAGTACGAGATTGAAAGCCTTCGCGTGGAGGGCCTACAACGTCTCTTTTACGAATACCCGGTGTCCTTGCAAGGCTACGACAACATAGATGACTACTCTCGCATCACCAGCGCGCGCTCGGTGAAGTTCGATGTCGCAATGTTGGCACGAGAGCAGAATCTATCATCGGTGTTACCCTTGGCCCTCATGTTATGTTGCATGTCTAGCGCCGAAGAGATTATAGAAGGCAGTCCAAGGACCGATGGGACCTTCGCGAAGTTCTCGCCGGATGAAATCATCACAAGTCTTCATGCCCGTGAACGCTTGGCAAAGCTCCAGGTTGAGACCACTTTTGCTTGGATCGACGCATCTGACTGGACATACAATGCTTGCCCCACTTACAAGAGCTGCGGCGAAGTCCGCACAAAGATTTTGCGCGACCTCTTCCTTCCTGCTGTCAGACTTATCGGCCTGCTGACGTGGTCCGATTTCTGCCAATTAGGTGATGGGTGCACAATGTGCGAATCCTGTGAAATAGTGGCTGAGCCAATGCACAATGGTGGGCGTGAGCAATTCTGGGAGGGACTTCCGGGCGTTTTCGATTTGCCCGACTGGGACGAGCTTAGGAAAGAACGAGAGGAGTTCGCATGGTGAGTGACCTTATTTCCGACGATATTCACTAGCCGTCGGTGCTAACATTAACGTCTGACAGAAAGCACGAAGATCCAGAGCGCGCCATTCTCAGTGTATATCAACCATCTCCGCCTAGATACCCAACCTCTCAAATACATCTTATTCCTTGTCCAAACCAGACAGCTGATATCCGTCAACGGATTCTTTCATGCAACAACCGCCCCCTGTCTAGCTCCATAGACTAGATGCAAAAATGTGGGTCGCTGGTAGCATCGCACCCACCATTAACGCTGTTTGCACTCCTCAACGGGAGAAACGGTATCTTCAAAACCGCTCGGATGACAAGCCAGAACTATGTAGACAATTCTGAATGAGGATTGCATGCGGCGGGAAGTCGGCGTCCCAAGTAAAGCCAGTTGGAACGACTACATGCTTTTTTTCATCTCCCTTGCCTTCGCTCCTCCTAAGCAACCCTCAATTTATGTAATAGCATCTCAAGACGAAGAATAACTGCAGCCATCGCCGGCCGGACATGTGGGTCGTGGTGCCAGCAATCTTCCGTGAACTCCCACATATCATCGATAAAGTGGCGACTAAAGTTCTAGAAGTACTGTACTATTCCGACCAAGTGTTCAGTAACGCGTAACAGGGTACCGTGAACTGAACACTTGGACCAGCTTGTAACAGGTAACATGCCGAGCTGAACTAGATCAAATAATGGTAACATATTTGATGTCCCGAAAAAAAAAATTCCAGGCGCAAATATGGGGTAAAATAAGCGTGCCACATCACAAATTGATTTCTCAGTGCTTCTCCCATTCACTAATGCAGCTCCGACGTACCTCTTCGACTTGGTATGCCGGCGATCTCTGCGGGCCGCGTTGAATGTGAATGCTGTGAACGCGGATGCTTTTTGAACTGAACACTTTTTGACAGTGTAACAGGCAACCATCGGCTCTGAACTGCATCACATAGTGAGTGAACTGGTAACATGTAACAACCCCTGAACACTTGGTCGGAATAGTACAGTACTTTGATTTAAATCGTTCGCCATTTGGAGTGAATGTTACGGTTTAACGTTTACCCCTTGGTCGCGATTGAATTATCCAAGTCAGCCAGTTGACCATGCCGCTCAAAGCGCGCGGAATAGCGGACCCCGAGGTTTGAGAGATGACTTGGTTTGTATGGGTGACCATTCGGAGTAGTCAACAACTGGTGCCTGGAATTCGAATACCACTGCAGACGAAGGGCCAGGATTCGATTCGGAAAAGAGCTCGTGCCGATGGCTTCTCATGATCATGACGCTTCAGATTCGAGAGCACTATGAATATTTTGTCGCATCCCGGCTCTTCACACTTATATACTAGGAGACAACATGTATGTTAGTTGAGAGGAATATTCATATGCATTTACGCAGGTCTATCCCTGTTGTGGGTGTTCAAGTGAATCCGAAGGCCACTGGGCCAAGGGAATTGCTTTTGGCACAGGTAAATATTAGCGGAAGATAACAGGTCCATGGCATAAAACGAGTAAATACCTTCGTCTTTCTGAGCAAGCGCTGGCTCCCTTTTCACCAAAAAGACCCCCCCTCCAAATATGGACGGTGTAAAATGGGTGGCTAGACGCCCGACGATTTCGTCTTCATTTTCCAGTGTCGCACCCTATTTTTTCCCGAGTTATAATTTCCCTGGTGGAAGGCAAAATAGGGAGGACATACCGGAGATAAGACCCACCAATCACTTTCGTGGCTGATAGCAACCTGAGCTTGCGGAGTCTTCGATTTCAAACCTTTCAGTTAGGTTATCTAAAAAATGGCAGGAGCTTTGGCGCACCATTTTAAGCAAATACGCGTTGATGCTGTCGAGAGGATGATAGGGCTATGAACACGCATGATCAGTATTCCGTTGACCTGCGAGTCGAACAGGTACATACAGCAACAAATGGGTCCAGGTCATCGTTGTCGCTCCAATCATCGGCTCCTTCCCATCGAGATGTTCCATCTCCAGACTGGGAAGAGCCACCCAGACCGCTTGACCCGGATTCTCCCCCTCCGCTGCCCCGAGACCAGTTTTCATTCTGTCGCAACAGGCTGTCGACATTTACATGGTCAGTGACGGGTACCACCGGAGGGTCCATGAGCGCATCGAACAGCCCTCCGCGGACCCTAATCTTGAAGCCCCTAATAAAAAGGCACTGGTTTTGCGGTGGCTCGGTCGGGTCTTCTGGTGGTTCGGCTCCTCCATCGGGGTGCCACGGAGTGCTCTTGCGCACAATTTCCCCACCTTGTGTACTCCAGGAGCAGGAGTAGCCAGGGCCGGACTGTACCGAAGACTCTTCTCCGACGGTCGCAATGCCCCAGGCGGTGGACTTGTCGCAGCCAGTGACGACGTAGAGCGAGCCATTGGGAGCCTCGCAACCTAATTCTCCGTTAATGAACTCGTACCACGACAGAGCGTGCTCTATCGAGTACGCGCGGATTTCGTGTATGCTGGTGTAGTCCTCGCCCATTGCACCGTCCGGCATAGTCAGCCGCGCAGATTCAGAAGTCGACGAGACGACGTGGTAGCCGATCGGAACCCCAGCGGCGGAAGGGTTGGATCTGGCTATGATTTTAGCAAAAATGTTGTTAGCAGGTAAATCTAGTGCGCTCACCTGTCATTAGCACTTGCTAGCTCAGATGGCTTGCCGTGTTTGTTTGGCAAACGAGAGATGTGCCCCAATACCATTTTATGAAACCCATCCGGAACGCCAAAGCAGTTGATAGCGGTGTCGGTTCCAGGAGTGAATATGTTAAAAGCGAATTGAAACGAGCCGTCAGGCATGATAATGCCGACGTCTCCAATGCCCGTGCCACGTGCCTGAAGCTCTAGAGGCAGATCGTCCGTTGGTTCCGGATAGTACAAGGGATATCCATACTGCATGGGAAGCAGTTGTCGAGTATATACGTGGCTTGGATGCTGAGCCATGGATAGGAGACCGTAGGGACGCCAGAGAGTGGATGGTGAGGGCGGTGCTGGTGAAAGTTAAGGTTGTAGTGATCACGAAGTGGTGGTTATAAATTATATGTAGCCCAAAATCGAGAGATTCAGCACTGAAGTACTGAAGAGAATACTCAAGAAGATAAAAGCAAGTTTATCTAATTCGGAGCATAAGCGTGGTAAGCATGAGCGTGAGAGAAATATGAGCGCAAGCATAGTACCGCCACCGTGATCGTGTCCGTGAAGGCCCGCGACAAGTCACAAAACCCAGTAAAAACAAGGAGCAAGATGATGTAGGTAGATGGGTTCGCCGAGGTAGGTGAGGTAGGTAGTCACAGGACAACCTAAACATGGGACAACTTCGGCGGCGAGTAATTATCGCTCCCCTTCTCATCCACATCCTCTTCCACTTTGTGCTTTCCACGAGCGACATGCGCGACCTGCTCGAGGCGCTCAACGGCCTCGAAGCTGTCGAAGAGCGCAGCGGTCTTCTTGAGGGAGAGGTTCTTCGTCTCGACGATGTTGAAGTAGATGAACCCGCACTCGAACGCGAGCCAGACGACGTACACAATCTGCGGGGCGGGAGCATCAGCGAACCTCGCATCGCGGGGGAAGCAAGAAGAAAAGAGGCGTAAGTAGTATTTCCACCTGAGGTGCGCCAACGTAATCGGGTTCACATACTGGTTGAAGATGAGCGCCAGCGAGATGAAGAAGTTGAACACGTTGAAGCCCTTCGTGCACAGGTGGCACGGCAGGATCTCGACGGTGTAGGACACGATGAGCAGCGTGAAGGCGAGGTCGTACACCGCGTAGAACAGGAAGATGAACGCGACCATCCCGTGCGCGGCCGCGGCCGTCTCGTGCGCCTGGTGCTGCTGGATGCAGATCGTCTGCGCGAGGAAGAAGATGAACATCTCCCCTGCAGCTCGTTAGGAAGACAAAGCGCCGGCCCCGCTTGTTGACGAGCGAGGAGACTAGTAAGGCCCAGAACACGTTCGAGATAGCGACTATGTCGTTGATGAGCAGCTGGATCGTGGGGCTCGGATCCGATCTGGTCCAACACCTCGTTGAGGTAGTACGAGACCAAGCCGTTGCCGGACCACTGCGAGAAGAACGCGAGCGCAACGATGATGCGCATGCGCCTCCTGTTCCCGGGGGTCGCGACGAGGGACTTCCACCTGACGTTCGCGTTCACGGTGCGGTCGAGCTTGATGGCGGCCTTGATCTCGTCGAACTCGTACCGCACGAGGCCGTGGTTCTTGTCGCCGTCAGCGTGGTAGTAGGCGAGGGTCTGGCGGACGGAGTGAGTCCCAGTCAGCAAGCGGTTCTTGGAAGGAAGGGGGACAAGGAGCTCACCTGGAGAGCTTGGACGTCGCGGCCCTTGCTGACCAGGTATCTAGGCGACTCGGGCACGAACCAGATGAAGCAGATCTGCAGCACGGAGGGGAGGCGCTGGATGGTGGGGGAATGGGCCACGACCAGGTGCTGGCGATCTTGAACGTGGCAAAGGTCGTCCGCGAGGCTGGATGAAGGTAAGTGTCAAGTAGGTAATTCGAAAGTTGCTTTGAATGAGGAAGTCGCGACTCGCCGATGATGTTGCCGGAGTACCAGAGGGAATTGTACGCGGATATGAGCTGAGCGCGGTCGAAGGGTTAGGAGACCTCGGCGACGAGCATGGGCGCGGCGTTCGCTGCGAAGATGAGGCGCATGCCACCGAGCAAACTGCACGAACGGAGTAAGTTGGTTAAATGAGACGAACGCAATGCGGAGCGGGTTACTCACCGAGCACTGATGAACATGCCCCCAGACTGCGCCGTGCTCTGGATGGCAGTCGCGATCACCATGATAACCGTGCTCAACAGCACCGCGTTTTTTCGCCCCAGAATGTCAGAGACGTACGGCGCGAGCGTGCCAATGGTCTGAATCACGCTGAGCAAGCCGAGCACGGCGCCGGTGGGGTTGTTGAAGCCTGAAGGCGGCCTTCTGGCACTGGGAGGGACTGCAGGCCGTTCATCATGGAGCATCATAACCGTTAGTAGATGAGGTGAGGACAACGACGACGATCTATCCGTTGAGGGCGAGCAAGCGGCGGTTGTTGTACCATTCGATGTGGCCAGGGAGGGTAACAAGCTGATGAAGGTAAGTAAGCAGAGCTGATGCATTAATGAGATGTCCCTACATAAGCTAGCACTGCATGTGGCGCGTGCTTGCTTGCCAAGAGCTGCGGCGTCCGCGTAGATTTTGCGCGACCTCTTCCTTCCCGCTGTCCAACTTGTCGGCCAGGGAAATTTATCAATCCTTTCTGTTATGGCGGCGTCTCAAATACGGTGTATATAGAAGGACGTCAATAGAGAATACAGATAATGGAACATTAATAATGAATGCATATGGTTGATACATCGAATCTAACGGGACTAAACGCGGGAAAGATCGAGAAGCGCAGACGGCAATGGCGCCAGGTGAGATCAATAGAGTGGCTCTCTATAAGCTGTTAGCGCGGTGGGCTATCAAAGCTCGTTCTGCAGCTTGCTCCTTAGCGCCGGCGACTGTTTGGGATGCAGCTTCGCCGAAGAGAACGTTTTCGACTATGTGCACTGCGTCAAAAACGACCTGACAGTCTGATCGAATTTTGCTCACTGTAGCATTTCACATTCCATACATTTCCGATTTGCTCTTGAGTGTATGTGACGGCATTAGCGACGCGGTAGGTATTCTGGGCGTAGTTGTTCAACTGGACGCGGACTGTTTTTGAGAAAGGTTAGCAGAAGATAACAGGTCAGTTTCATGAAATGAGTAAATACATGGTAATTGGCTCGGATGTTCCATTGAGACAAACAGTTGGTGGTGGGCGTAATGGTGGTGTATGCTAAGGTTGCAGGGACTGAGGGAGTGCGACGTGCTGGTCATATGGTAGCTAACTGTACAGCATCTTGTCCAGGTGATCGATTTGAATCAGTGCAGCATGCAACTGTCTTTCGGCCCGACGGGAAAGTGTGCCGACTAAGGATATGATGGGATGTAGCGCTTGCTATTTCCAAGCTTGCTGTGCAGAGCATTGAGCAGAGTACGTAGGCTTCTCATCAAGTAGCCGGCCGGACAATATGAAACTTCTCGAAGGTAAAATCCGCCTGCGCGCAAAGCGCAGCCATCGGCATAGCGCTGCAATGAGAACAATGATGCTTTCTCCCCGGACGCCAAACCAATCTTGTACCCAAGACTGTGGATTGCTTGCAGGGCTTATTGAAAATTGTCCGTATGCAGCTGCTCAGCTACCACTTGGCGGCTAAGAACGGATTTGATGTTGACTGCCGGCCCTGGCCCCCGAGGAACTTGTAAGCTTTCATCACTCATCCATCCTAGAATCGTACTAGCATTGTTAATATGATTCAGTGCTAAGGCCACTGAGGTAGGGGGAGCTTGTTATATGGCTTAATTCACTCAAGGCGACATACTGTTTGAATTGTTCAGGAAGTTCCCACGGGGGTCCATTGCAGAGAGCAGGCGCAAAAGCGAAGTTCTCACGGGGTGCACATTGGGCCCGTCGCTCTTGGCACAGCCACTACTGTTTTCGAGAGCCCCACCAAGATACAGGGGGGAGGCAAGCTCCCCCAATAAAAGGCCAAGTCAGTGACGACTAAGTAACTCGGCTTTCAGATAGGACAACCCGGATACTGTACTGATTGGAATGGTTCGACAGACCTTGTGACTTTTTCGAGTCAGTCGCAGTGGGATGAGGGACAGCATCGGAGTGGGCCATGAAGCCAATATGAGGGCGTCATCGAAGCGGAGGAGTCGAGCTCTAACAATCCCATTGCGTATAGGCAGCAAGAAGAGGATGATGGTTGGCTGGAAGAAACTGACACCGCTCATATCTAAAATATTCGATCCGAGCTCGACGGCTGGCCAGCTAGGGGCCTGTCCCGAATGAGTTTACGCGTCAGCCACTGGCTGGGTTTGGTGGCACCGGTATTGGGCTGACCTTGTGAATTCCGTTCATGCCATTGTGCGCCGCCAGCTGAGATTAAATACACATCTCCCCCCACTACACGAATGGAGGCATTGTGCTGAATTGGGGCTAGCACTGTCATATCCACTCATGTTCCTTTCTGGGAAATAAAATACATGTGTCGGCCACTAGACGTCAGACAGAGTGTAGCACTGGGCTGACAGTATGAAATCCTTTCGTGTTCACTGCCTATTCCGAAAAGAATGCAGAGCTCTAGCGGACTTGATCATCGAAGTCGTCGTCGCAACTATGAACACAGAATGGTAGAAATACACGAAGCACCCCGTGCACCCCATCCAACCCCCCTCAAATATCACAAGTGACAAAGTTCAAACACCATAAAAAGAGAGAAGCTGGAAGCTGGAACGCACATAAGCCATCAACCACCGACCATTGGCCGTGATCAGAAGTGGGAGAGCTCGGGAAGGGAGTGGTGTAGCTATCACTTCCCTTCAACATCCCCCTTGATCTCGTGCGTCCCATATTTTTGCCCTTCCCGACATGCTCGAGCCACTCGACGGCCTCCTCACCGTCAAAGAGCGCGGCAGTTTCCTTGAGGAAAAGTGCTTCGTCTCGAGGATGTTGAACTAGATGATGGCGCCCTCGAAGGCGAGCCAGACGACGTAGAAGATCTGCGAAGAAGGGGCGGCTGGATTAGCGAGCCGTCCTTGAGATAGAAGGAAGTGAGGTCAGGAGAGAACAGACATGCGCAGTACGTAGCACTTCCACTTCAACGCCCCAGCGCAATCGGGTTCATGTATTGGTTGAAAACGCCGGCGGGATGGCGAAGTTGAACCCATTGAACCCCTTCGCGCAGATGTAGTACGGCAGGATCTCGACTGTGTAGCTCACGATGAGCGAGGTAAACGCCAAATCATAAGCAGCGTAGAACAAGAAGAAAACAAATATATCCTAGGTCTAGAATCGAAAAATGTCCCTATCGTTTCCAACACAGCCGTAAGCCGCTCAAATCGCGCGGGACGGGGAAGTACTCCGATTTTAATCGTTGGCCATTTGGATTGAGTGCCACGGCTTCTCCCTAGCTCACGATTGAATTATCGAGGTCGGCGAGATGACCAAGAGATGACCGTGGCGCTCAAAGCGCACGGAATAGTCGACCCCAAGGTTTGAGTGATGATTTGGTTTGTCCGAGTGACCATCCGGAGTATTCGACAACTGGTTCCTCGAATTCGAATACCACTGCGGAAGAAGGGTCAGTATTCGATTCGGAAGGGTGCTCGTACCCATGGCTTCTCATGGCGCTTCATATAATATGTGAATATTTTGTTGTATCCCGGCTTTTCATTTATATACTAGAGACGAACATGTATGTTAGTTGGGGAGAATATTCATATGCATTCACGCAGGTCTATCCCTGCTGTGGGTGATCATATGAATCCAAAGGCCCCTGGGCCGAGGGAATAGCTTTTGACATGGGGGGAGAAATATTAGCGGAAGATAACAGGTCCGTTACATGAAACAAGTAAATACCTGGTTCGTGATCTTCATCCATCGCTGTGCCATCGTCTGTCTGAGCAAGCGCGGGCTCTCTTTTAGCCAAAAAGACTCCCCCTCCAAGTATGGACGGTGTAAAATGGCCGCCTAGACGTCCGATGATTTCGTCTTCATTTGCCAAAGTCGCACCCTATTTTTTCTCAACTTATAATTTCACTGGTGGAAGGGAAAGTAGGGAGGGCATACCGGAGATAAGACCCACCAGTCGCTCTCATGACTGATAGCAATCTGAGCTTGCGGAGTCTTCAAGATCCGATTTCAAATCCTGGTCAGCTAAGTCATCTAAAAAATGACAAGAGGTTCAGCGCACCGTCTCAAGCAAATATTTGTTGATGCTGTCGAGAGGATGGTAGGGCTGTCAATAAGCACAATCAGTATTCCGTTGACCTGTGGATACAGTAACAATGTGCACATACACCGACAAAAGGGTCAAAGTCCAGGACATCATCAATCCAATCATCAACTCCTTCCCATTGAGACGCTCCATCGCCGGGCTGAGAATATGCACCCAGCTCGCTTGACCCGGATTCTGCTCCTTCGCTGTCCGGAAACAACTTTTCATGCTGTCGCATCAATTTCTCGATATCTGCATGGTCAGTGCTGGGCTCCACCGCTGTAGGGTCCATGGGCGCGTCAGACAGCCTTTCGCGGACTCTGATCTTGAAACCCCTGATAAAAAGGCACTGGTTTTGCGGTGACTCGACGCGGTTTTCTGGTTGTTCGGCTCCTTCATCGGGGCACCACGCAGTGCTCCTACGCACAATTGCCCCACTTCTTGTACTCCATGAGCAGGAGTAGCCAGCGCCGGACTCTACCGAAAGCTCTTCTCCGATGGTCGAAATGCCCCAGGTGGTGGACCTGTCGCAGCCCGTGACGACGTAGAGCGAGCCGTTGGGAGCCTGGCGACCTAATCTATCGTTGATGAACTCGTACCACGACAGAGCGTGCTCTATCGAGTACGTGCGGATTTCGTGTATGCTGGTGTAGTCCTCACCCATTGCGCCGTCCGGCATGGTCAGCTGCGCAGATTCCGAAGACGATGAGACGACGCTGTAGCCGATCGGAACCCCAGCGGCGGGAGGGTTGGATCTGGCTATGATTTTAGCAAAACTGTTGTTAGCGGGTAGATCTAGTCTGCTCACCTGTCATTGGCACTTGCTAGCTCAGATGGCTTGCCGTGTTTGCCTGGCAAACGAGAGATGTGTCCTAATGCCATATTATGAAACCCATCCGGAACGCCAAAGCAGTTGATCGCGGTGTCGGTTCCAGGAGTGAATATGTTGAACGCGAATTGAAATAGGCCGTCACGCATGATAATCCCGACGTCTCCAATGCCCGTGCCGCGTTCGCGAAGCTCTACGGGCAGATTGTCCAGCGGTTCCGGGTAGTACAGCGGATATCCATACCGCATGGGAAGCAGTTGTCGAGCATATACGTGGCTTGGATGCCCGGCCATGGATAGGAGGCCGTAGGGAGGCCGGGAAGTGGAGGACGGGTGCGGCGCCGGTGAAAGTCAAAGTAGTAGTAACCACAAAGTGGTGGTTATAATTTATATGCAGCAAATCCGAGAGATTCAGCACTTAAGCGTCAATATTCAAGAAGAGAAGCGATTTCAATCCATCGCGGAGCATAAGTAAGCGTGAGCGTGAGAGAATTTTGAATGCACAATAATACCGCCACCGTGATCGTGCCCGTGACAACTTGAAAAACCCAGTAAAAACCAAGTAAAAACAAGCAGGAGCAAGACGACGTAGGTAGAGTATGGTTCGCAGAGGTAGGCGAGGTAGGCAGTCCCAGGGCAACCTAAACATAGGACAACTCCGGCGGCGAATAACACCCACTCCCCTTCTCGTTCACATCCTCCTTCACCTCGTGCTTGCCCTGAGCGACATGCGCGACCTGCTCAAGGCACTCGACGGCCTCCTTGCCGTCGAAGAGCGCGGCTGTCTCCTCGAGCGAGAGGTTCTTCGTCTCGAGGATGTTGAAGTGGATGAACGCGCCATCGAATGCGAGCCAGACGACATGGACGATCTGCAATGCGGGGGGCGTCAGCGAGGTGCGCTTATATCGCGGGGAAAGAAGAAAGGAGGAAGGGAGGGGAAGGGAAGAAACGTACGTCGTATTTCCACTTGAGGTGCGCCAACGCAATCGGGTGCCCATACTGATTGAAGATCAACGCCAGTGAAATGACAAAGTTGAACACGTTGAACCCCTTCGCGCGGAGGTGGTATGCAGGATCTCGACGGTGTAGGACACAATCAGCGGCGTGAACCTCGTTCTCGTCGCCGTCTGCGTGGTAGTATGCGAGGGTCTGCAGGTGGGCGGGGTGAGTTGGCGGCGAGGAAGGGAGCGAAGGGACTCGCGTGCAGCCTGCGCGTTGCGCCCCGTGCTGATGAGCCACCTAAGCGAGTCGGGCACGAACCAGATGATGCGGATTTGCAGCACGGGGGAGAGGCCCTGGAGGATGGAGGGGATCCGCCACGGTCAGGTGGTGGTGTGCCAAAGGTCGTCCATGAGACTATATAACGGTAAAGGCAAGTTGGTAAGTACAAGTGTCCTCTCCTGGAACGTTCGCTAAAGCTCGCGACTCGCTACTCACCGACGATGTTGCCGGAGTACCAGAGGGAGTTGTACGCGGAGGTGAGCTGGACGCGGCAGACGGGGTAGGATACCTCAATGACGAGCATGGGGGCGGCGCTGGCTGCGAAGGTGAAGTTCATGCCGATGAAGAAACTGTGTGCGCATGGAGTGAGTTAAATGAGGGGTGGCTACAGCGCAACGCTGGTCACTCACCGAGCATTAATGAGCATGCCCAGACTGCGGCGCGCCCTGGATAGCGGCGGATATCACCATGATCACCGCACCCAACAGCACCGCGTCTTCTCCCAAAGATAGCAGAGGCATACGTACGGCGTGAATGGATAAGTACCCCGCAAGCGCCTTGAATATTCTGAATCGCGTTCAGCAGCTCGAGCATATGGCTGGCGGGGTCGTTGAAGCGGCCTCGCGCTGCGGAAGCAACTGCAGGCCGGTCATCGTGAAGTCGTTGTGCTAAGTAACCATTAGTTAAGCACGCGAGGTCGAGGCGAAGGACAGTGTTGAGCTCGAAGCCGGCGGTTGTGGCATGTGAGGTCCGATATCCGATCCAATGGAGCGGGCCAGCGGCACTCTGATCAATCGATCATGACCAACAACTTGCTGACAACGGTTCAACATTCAACGTTTCAGCCTTCGCGAACTCCGCGTACCGAGTCTCATGCGATGCTCAGCGTTGCACTCAGCGCTATCTGCTCAACGGTGCCGTCTGCGGCGCCACGGAATCGCCAGTGCGTCATAGAATAAGGTACGTCATTAGAACATGGCGCATACAATTGGCCGTACGAATGGTACGTCGAAGTGTACCTGTTCCATTCTTCGCAATAGAGGCCTCCGTGTTTAGGGATTTTCGGGCTGTTCACAGTTCACGCCGTTCTGCTTGGTATCTAAGCTGAAGAGGTTCCCTTGGTGCTACGTTCTGACGGCGGGTAGTTAGGTCATTTTGGATGGCAGGGGCGCAGGTATAGGAGCAGAATTTCTTGTTCCGAAGGCAAGTATAATCCAGGACCAGAGTCAGGAAATGTGTCTGATAGGAAGACGTATACACCTACGACCGACCCTCTGGCACCTCTCGGCGCACCCGCGCGCCAACCTCATCATCTACCTCCTCATCTTTCGTCTGCCCGTACACTGAAACCTCTCACAGCCGGCCAGAAGAATGAAGCACTGGCCGCATTCACCCCCTTATTCCTTCACTTCCAAAGCAGCGCCTCACAAACGTCGTGATATCAAACACAAGGTGTCTGTTCTCAGGCCAAAAGATATATGCGGAGCAAACCGTGGAGATATTCCCAACCTTTTCCACCTCGCCCGATGGACCGATGGGGCTTTCAGATTTTGAAAGGATGATGCAGGTTGCGTGAAAACCGTAGCCTTGCGGGAGCGTTACAATTTTCTGGCAGCGGTTCTAGATTGTGACTTATGTTATAATACATTATTTCCATGAGATGGTTCAATAGCAAGCCTATACATAATTTCGTAAAGATCTACACAAGCGAAATCGAGCAAAGCATTGGAACTAGATATAGGTGGCGCCATGCAGTCCCTGGGGCTGCGGTCAGCATGATTTGGGGATTGAAGCAGGATTATTGAAGCGGAGGCGTACCTGTATTCTATCATGAGTTGGCTGCAGCATTGCTGGCCCAACGAGTATTATTTATCCCCGCCCAGATAGGCCCAAAGCGGACAAAATCTCGTTCTTCAGGTCACTAATTTCCGTGCTTTCGCAGTACCGCTCAAGCAACCTGTCAACAACAACATCGAAGGCTTGATCTCGGCCCATCATCCCGAATCCCGCAGACTCGGCGACGTATTTCTCGATTGACACATGGACTATGACTTTCACATCCGAGTCGCGGTAGACTTCAATGACGCGGATGATAAGAGTACTCGAAATCTTGGCTTGCTCGACAGAAAGCACAAGGAAGAGTAACTGCATGACCAGACACAAATGGACCACATATGCCATGAAGCACACAAGATTTTTGGTTCTGCGAGATGGGGCTGGTGAGGCTGCGCGGCCAAAGGACCAAGAGCTTGAAGAGACTTACAAGAAATTTCTCACCTTCCGATCCGACAGGTACCGGTCAGCGATAAGACCAAGAGTCAACGCCTGGAACTCGTCACCGCCCAAGTGCTTTGGTGGTGAGAATGATGAGTAAGGGCGGCACAAGCGAGGGAAATAGCAAACATTGTGGGGATCTTCAATGGCCCAAACCGCCACGAAATCTTTACGGATTATGTCAAGATATTTCTTCGAATTGTTGACTGAGGTGGCTCTAAGACTTTTCCAGTACCCTGGTAGATTTACGTTGGCTGTTTAGAGTGCAAAGGGAGGGGTGCTCGCCCTTGTGGGACTCACCTCGTTTCGCAACGCTGCACATAAGCATCAGATTGGATCACACTTTTAGCTCTTGCTGCAAGACTCACGCAATGCAGCTTTCGATCTTAACCCTCGGGCTGATTTGCTGTGCGACACCCAGGACGATACGAGCGACTTCGGGAAGGTTCTTGCCGACCTCGGCCGTTGTGAGCTCAATGAGATTCGTCAACGTCTCCTCATGCCCTCTTTCACCTGGCGATATCGTGAGTTTAGGATCATTGATAAGAAAAAGACGGTCTCACTGGACACGGCCATGTATGGTATGCCTTGCGCCTCATACTTCCTGAATGTAATGATACAAGCATCTCTCAACTTTTTTTCAGCGTACTTCCCAGGATCAGTGCCCCCGCGACGGTTTGCATTTTCCAATAGAAGGTCATATTTGGTGAAGACGGCGATGACCGGTACTGCGACCAATCTAGTAAGTCTGAAGATGAATGATATCAACAACACCTACTTTTTCCAAACTTCCCGCTCGTCTTCAGTTTGAGGAATTCTTCGACACCAGTGTCTAGCATCCGACCACCTGTAGTCGGGGTTGGCAGGCAGAGCCTTCAAAGAAGAATATAAGCAAGGTCGGATGTGAGGTCAGGAGGTGGCCCACCACACTGCATGTACTTGCTCGCTGATATCGGCCCTAGACCCACGGTCCCTGAGAAATTTTTCAACGATTGCCAGATTATTCGCCTCTCCGCCCTCAAATCCCTGACTGTCATGCAGTACAAATTGCGGATTAGCCCTGCATGTAATTTCTTTGTTGATGTCGTGCACCCCGGCCTTCACATGTTCCACGTTCTGCACTCGTCAGCCGGAGTCAACGCGTCGTATTAAATAGACTCACTGCTTGATCCTCATCATCTTGGACGCGGAATGCCGTGTTTATCAACGAAGACTTGCCTGCACCTGACTACAGTTCGCATCTGTCAGATGAGTGCTCGTACTTTGAGTGACTGTCATACTGACTACTCCTATGACCAGTATCCGGAAGCTAAAGAACTTGGTCAGAAAATGCGCAGAGAAACTGTGCCAGAAATTGAGACATGCCAAGGACCTCCGGTGAATATCCCGGTGGTTGTGGGCTGCAGCGAGACATCGCTAACAGCAGAGTCATCTTGTTCGGTTGACTAATGGCCATTTCAGTGGATATCATATAACACAATAATAAAAGTCGCCTTCGCACCCGCCATGGCACAATCAACTCCGTCTCAACCTGGACTGATATCTCCTCAAAATTTCTGGCCTGATCTTAAAACAATCCACGGGTGAGCTCTATGTACTGTTCATTGTGACTGATATTACGCGCTTGGCTGGGTTGACAGCTCCACGGCTGATATACTGATGTTCTTGGATGTTACATTATTGAAATCACCTTCATCGTGGATGCTACCTGTCGCTGAGCTGCACCGCCGGGTATGGTTGAGCGAGAGAAGACATTAGGCGAATGCGCAATCCTCACTGTTCATCGTCCACTGACTCGGGGGCCACTTGTGAATCTCGTGTTTCATCCTCTCTCGTCGACTCTAAAAGAAATTATGAGACCACTATGAACATGGGCCACCGATTTGAAATCACCCTCACCGTGAATGCTACCTGTCGCTGAGCTGCCCCCCAGATATGGTTGAGCGAGAGAAGACATTAGATAAATGCGCAATCCTCACTGTTCATCGTCCACTGGCTCGGGGGCCGCTTGTGAATCTCGTGTTTCATCCTCTCTCGTCGACTCTAAAAGAAATTATGAGACCACTATGAACACAGGCCATCGATTTGAAATCACCTTCATCGTGGATGCTACCTGCCACTGAGCTGCCCCCACCCCCCACTGGTCGCATTGGTGATACCGTGCTCCTAGCGACTTCCAACAATTTTAAAACATCAAGAGCACTGTTAGCCACAGTGGGGAAAAGATGCTTGGACCTAACGCTGAACGATCCAAGCCGCAGCACTAATCAGCTGGCTATGAAAAGGAATGTACGGGTTTATGCTTACCCCTGGAGAAGGTTACCGAGCTTGTCCACAAGCCGCAGAGACTCCTTCGTCCGATCGTCATCATCTGTAAGGGATCGAAGTGCCCCAGGCAGGCGACGCCAGTATGCGTCCAGTAACAGACCGATCCCTTCGGTATCTAATGGGATCAAATCCTCTGAAGTGAGGTGAGCTTTTCCGTTCATATCGAGATCTTCGAGGAGTTTGACGCCGATTTTACTTATTCCATCCACCAACGAGTGCCGATCTTGGCAGATGCTTGTGGACGGATGCGAAGCGCAAACGGAATTTTCCTGTAAAAGCGGGCCTTTGTTGACTCTTTGACTCCAAAAGGTGGGCAGCTCAAGAATTCCGGCCAGGTATCTGGCGGCAGCTAGCCTCGTTAACTCCTGGGCATCATCGGTTCTACGCAGGACATCATATCAGTAGATTGATCATATAAGAGAGCGGGCCCGGGCCTACATACGAGGATATCGATTGAATCAGGCTCTCAGCCACGCAACAAACAAGATGAGAGAGCCCAAAGTGAGAAGGCGGACACTCTTCTACGGCCGATGTCTCATGGCCATTTGAAGGTGTTATGCAAAACACCGCATATTTGAAGTAGAAATCCCATTCTGAGCAACCGTGACTGTGGGAAGTTGTCCACAACTGGGACAGGGTAGATGCATCTAAAGCTGTGGGTCGCATTTTTGACGCGAGAAGCTCAGAAAACATCCATC
This sequence comes from Athelia psychrophila, assembly GCA_001630335.1. Classification (NCBI taxonomy): domain Eukaryota; kingdom Fungi; phylum Basidiomycota; class Agaricomycetes; order Atheliales; family Atheliaceae; genus Athelia; species Athelia psychrophila. The sequence goes on along the minus strand of KV417535.1, from coordinate 130,468 downwards.
TAAGGCCGATGAAGCGAGTCGTGAGCATCACAATTATCTTGAATGCTATGAGTTGAGTCTCAGGAGGGTATCTTCACAAGAGAACATCTGTCAATATGCGATATGGTCGAAGATGCGAGAGCCACACACCCATGAGTGTACTTGATCACCGTCTTGCATAGCGTTCGCAGCTCTTTGACAGTTGGATTATGTGGTTTTGATGGGGTTTCAGAGCGTATTCGCCAGTGGTAGAGTTCGTCCAGCTTCCTCACACGACTCTCGTCACTGCAGAGCAATGTTTTTACCGCCTCGGCTGCGCACTCCGGGCCCGCGTTCATGAATTGATCAATCTGGTTGACCATTCCCTCCAATGCTCCGCCAATTGTATTGGCGCCCTTGCGGACAAACGCGCCAGGCCCTCTGATAACCTGGCGGTCAGCATTGCTGGCGAGAACTTGCAACGCCTGATCTTTTGGATGCAGAACTATGAGGCTGCTGGTAGGGATGGACATTGAGTGAGATCAAATGTTTCGATGGAGGGCGATGGATGGCAGAATTTTATGGAAAGCAAGTGACTGGTTGATGTTGATGTGCTGAAAACGCAATGAAAACGATAGCCAGGGCTTCACTTGCTTAGTATTGAATGTTAAGATCGATCGGCGGTGACAGGGGATGATAACGATTGAAAAATAGGAACGTGGCAATGAACGTGTTCGGGGCGAGGCATTTTCCAGATGTGAAATGGCCGGGGCCCAGGGCCCTAGCGCAGGTCAATTGACCAACCAGCTGCAGGCGAGCATGGTGTAATGCATGTAGTGCAAATCATACGGCATGTGTTGGCTCGTACCAATCCGCGCGTACCCATAATGATGGTGCGGGCGTGTGGGAAGTGAGTCACAAATTTCAAGTTGCAGAGACCGCTGGCCTTTTCGAATTCACTGAACCCGAGCGGCCGAGGTCGGAGGCTTTTACATACTGAAAAATAAAAGGCTAGGCCCTTGTCTCACCTATCGCGATATCGCTGGTCCCGCCCGCCATCCCTCTTTTGAAAATGCGCACACCCCTAAGCCTTTCCAAGCATCTTTCATCCAAGCGTTCGCCAATGAGACGGTGCTTAATCCGACCTTCATCTGACCTCGAGGTTCAAGGTTGTCGTCCAGGCTAACTTGAGGCCATTTCAAGCCCCGAAGGCGTTCATTTGCAATAATTATTGCGACTCTACTCAAGCCAAACTCAAGCTTCAACTCGCTGGGTCGATTCTAACATCGTGTTTCTAGTGCTATGCGTCTTGCTCGTTAATTGTACTGTCTTTGAGAGAACCTCCACAGCATTGAAGCAAGCGGCTTATCTCACCGCCGCATTGCCATGTTAGTATACAGACACAATCTTGATGCCATCTCCACCTGACCGTGAAATGAATTCATGCCGTTAAGTTAGGCGTCGATAATCATGGAGCCTTTTCCTCGTGTTGACCTCGCCCTACCTCGCCGCGATATTACTTAGTCCGATATTTTTACTCTTGTTCTTTCATTCTCTCGCGCAATGTCAAACTCTACGACTGCTTGCGCGTATGTAGGAGGGCCCCCAATGAATACCGATGTAGGTGGAGTGGGCGTTCGCGTCTCTTTCTACTTGCAGGCTCTATTCATCGGTCGGTCAAATTGAACCACCGGCCGCCCAGGAATTGACGCGGCAGTTTGCAGGATTTCAGGCTGCTCGATCTGGCTCGAAAGAAGACATCAGAGGGGCAGAGTATAATCTAATAGTCACCAACATCGCAATGGCTGTCACTGCGCTGTTCCTCGGCCTCAAACCGAACCCTGACATCAGTTTTCATGAGCAAGTTCACCAACACACTTCATCGCTTGTCTGTTGGACTCACAATTTTACAGCGCCCTGGTCGTCTTGTACCTTCTCAGCCTTTGTTGGGTGGCCAATATCTGCCTGCTAGGTTTTGTTGAAGGAGACGCTCCCGTCCTGCAGCTGCTTTCAATATTTCAAAGCATCGTCGTCTTCGCGTTCGCACTCGCGGTCCTCATAACTGCTCCAAGATTTGGCAGTCATCCCGAGTGCAACCATCACGCATGGCTGGTATTATTGCGTCCTATCAAGGTTTTCAACACTGGCAGAATTGTGGGTGGTGTGGGATGTGGCATTGTCATATTTTTGTACATTGGCATGGTCGTCCTAGGAAAATACAAAGAAGCCAAGATGGAAAAGGAGCCTGCCGTCGAGGTTCCTCCCAATGCGGCAACTTCGCAGCCAGATAAGGACATGCCCATTCGTAAGCCAATTCTGGATCCTGATGTTGAAAAGACCGTCCTCGACGCGCTTGCCGAGCACAGAGATAAGGTGTGTACTATGCAACATGCATTGTGCCAACTCGAAGAGGGTTAATCGTACTTGCACTACAGGGGAAGGGCCACACATGGAAGCGCGATGTTGATTATCCGTTGACCGGGTACCTGCTTATCATCTTGGTCATGTGGGCGCTGGCAGTGATGAATACAGAGCTTCTTATTGTGTGGAATAAGTTTGCACAGTCTGATGACCCACAGTCGATATGGCAATTCGGTCAGGTATGTCCTATATGACAATCATCACTGCTTCTGCAACTGCTGACAGCCACCAAGATTTTACCTTTGCTGCTGATTATTGTTCCTTTCGTGGGCATGATCGAGATATTCATGGCTCATGGTCTTCGGGAAGTGGCGAAGAAGGAGAAGAGCAAGGTGGTGTGATGTGGAGATTGAATACGCTTGCGAACGGCGCAATGCACATGGGTCCCTGTCTCTCTGGTCACTTGCTCCGGAATGTAAGCCTCTCGGTACTGCTCAGATACCTTGTATGTTTTGATTAATTGAAGGGATTGCGTTCAAAGCCTGAAATTAGCTTAATGGTCGATACGCAGTCGCTAGTAGTTAGCCTTCATATGGCTGTTGACAAATATACAAAACTTACGCGGAATTCTCTCTATTCGCTCGGACTAAGTGATAATGGGCCCATGGTGGTGGTGACTGATAGTATTGGGTGTGTGGCGCTGAATTTCCCGTGGGAGAGGGTGCCAGCTGCCAGCAAGAGCGGGGATGGTGATCACGTCCTCACACTCACGATACAGCACTATGGGAAGGTTGATGTCCCTTAAGACCCATTAAGCGGGCTGCGGGAGTGAGGCCATGATGCTGGTGCACCCGACAGCAAGTCTGGCGGGGGTTGCCAGAAGCCAGAAGCTAGTCGCAGTGGGAGGAGATCGGTCCGACGCCTTAAGCTTACTACTTAGTCCATGAGAAGGAACGGATGGGGCCAGTATGCTGACTTCCTCCAATCCGAAGTGGAAGAGCCAGATTCTGACAATCCCATTATGCGCCAGTGGTAGAGGAGCTAGAAGAGGATGGTGCTTCACGGGAAGGAAACGCCACGGCTGACGGTGACGGCTCACATTAAAAATTATTCTACTGTACCATTTCGACCGTAGGTTCAGTAACGGGTAACAAAGCACCGTGAACTGAACACTTCGATCAAGTTGTAACAGGTAACAAACCAATTGAACTAAGTCAAACATTAGTAACATGTGAAGGTTCCTGAAAAAAAATCTTCAGGCGCACATTTTGAGTAAATTCAGCCTGCTAAATTGCTCCCATTCAGCTCCTGTGGACCTCTTCGACTCGATTACAGCTCGGTGCCCCCTTTCCAGACCATTTGAAATATCTGAACTGAACGCTTTTTTGGCAGTGTAACAGTAACCACAGGCCCTGAACCGAATTGTATAGCGACAAAACTGGTAACATGTAACAACCCGTGAACCTACGGTCGAAATGGTACAGTATCTGCTAGTGACAGCCGATAGGGGCTTATCCCAAAAGGGGTTACGTGTCCGCAGTGGGTGGCACTGGGCTGAGGGTGACAAGTTGAATCCCGTCCATCCATGTTTCCACCTGTTGGAAATGGAATGTAGAGCTCGAGCGCATCTTATCATTGAAATCGTCGTCGTCGGTCATTTTATTTGTGGAGGTCAATTTAAAGTAAAGGCTGGCTCACGATGCTGATGTGCGCCCTGATCATGAAAATTTCCTGATGCCATCCTGGCGCCGTACCATTATTAGGCAAGCAGCGTCCGGCTCCGAGGAGGTTGAAGTTCAAACGTTTCAGACTTGAGAGATTCCCAATCCGAAGCATTCAAATTTCAAGAAGAGTAAAGCCATTTTAATTCAGCGCGGAGCGTAAGAAAATTAAGAACGGATAGCAGTAAAAAATACAACAGACAACCACCACCGCGGTACGTGCCCGTAACAGAAACCCAGTGAAAGCAAGAAGGACGAGGACGAGGATGAGGGGGGAGGGGAGGAAGGTGTCCACAACATAAGCCGAGGTAGGTATGGTATAGGTATAGACAGGTAGCTACACGACAACCTAAGCGGGGACAGCCTAAGCATGGGACAGCTCCGGCGGCGAATAGCGCCCGCTCTCCTTCTCATCGACATCCTCCTTCACCTCGTGCGTGCCGTGCGCGACGTGCGCGATCTGCTCGAGGCGCTCAACGGCCTCCTCGCCGTCGAAGAGCGCGGCGGTCTCCTCGAGGGAGAGGTTCTTCGTCTCGAGGATGTTGAAGTAGATGAACACGCCCTCGAACGCGAGCCAGACGACGTACACGATCTGCAAGCGGTAGCGTCAGCACGTGTGCTTACATCGCGGGCAAAGAAAGAAGAGGAGACATACGTAGTACTTCCACCTGAGGTGCGCGAGCGCAATCGGGTTGACATACTGGTTGAAAATAAGGGCGAGCGAGATGACGAAGTTGAACACGTTGAAGCCCTTCGCGCGCAGGTGGTACGGCAGGATCTCAACGGTGTAGGACACGATGAGCGGCGTGAACGCGAGATCGTACGATGCGTAGAACAGGAAGATGAACGCGATCATGCCGTGCGCGGCCGCGGGCTTCGCATGCGCCTGGTACTGCTGGATGCAGATCGTCTGCGCGAGGAAGAAGACGAACATCCCCCCGCAGCTCGTCAGGAAGAGGAAGCGCCGGCCCAGCTTGTCGACGAGGGAAGACGCGAGGAGCGCCCAGAACAGGTTCCAGATGGCGAGTATACCGTTGATGAGCAGCTGGATGGTGGGGGAGGTGATGCCGATCTGGTCCAGGACCTCGTTGAGGTAGTAGGAGACGAGACCGTTGCCGGACCACTGCGAGAAGAACGCGAGCGCGACGATGATGCGCATGCGCCGCCTGTTGCCGGGGGTCGCGACGAGGGACTTCCAGCCGACGTTCGCGTTCACGGTGCGGTCGAGCTCGATGGCGGCCTTGATCTCGTCGAATTCATAGCGGACGAGGCCGTCGTTCTCGTCGCCGTCGGCGTGGTAGTAGGCCAGGGTCTGCGGGCGGGGGAGTCAAGTCAGCGCTGGCGAAAGGAGGGAGAGAAGGAAAGGGACTCACGTGGAGAGCTTCAGCATCGCGGCCCTTGCTGACCAGCCACCTAGGCGACTCGGGGACGAACCAGATGAGGAAGATCTGCAGCACGGAAGGGAGGCCCTGCAGGATGGAGGGAATGCGCCACGACCAGGAAGTGGCGATCTTGAATGTGCCAAAGGTCGTCCACGAGGCTAGATGAAGGTAATGAGTGTCTGAAAATGGCGCTCGTTAAAGCTCACTACTCACCGACGATGTTGCCGGAGTACCAGAGGGAGTTGTACGCGGAGGTGAGCTGGGCGCGGTAGATGGGGTACGAGACCTCGGTGACCAACATGGGGGCGGCGTTCGCTGCGAAGGTGAGACCCATGCCAATGAGGAAACTATCCGCGAGCCAAGTTAGTTAAATGAGGCGAATACCATGCCACACTGGCTACTCACCGAGCACCGATGAACATGCCCACAGACTGCGCTGCGCCCTGGATAGCGGTGGCGATCACCATGATAACCGCGCCCAACAGCACCGCGTGCTTTCGTCCCAAGATGTCAGAGACATACGGGGCGAACGGGTATCCCGCGAGCGCGCCAATGTTCTGAATCGCGTTCAGCAGCCCGAGCTTACCGCCGGTGGGGTTGTTGAAGGCTTGCTTCCACTGTGGGAGGGACTGCAGGCCGTTCATCATGGACCCATCGTAGCCGTTGGTAGACGAGGTGATGAGAAGGAGGACGATCCACCCGTTGAGGGCCAGCAGGCGGCGGTTGTTGTACCACTTTTTGCGCGGGTCGAGAAGGTGGGTATAAGCCTGCGCGGATCCGCCAGCTGCGACTGCGCCAACTGCCATTGTAAAGTAGTGCCTAGGGTGAGGAGGAGTTCACGGAGGAGGTGAGGGGGAGCAGGACACTGAAGAATGAGAAGGCCGACACGGGTTGCGATTTATACATTTGGGGGTTAGGGAGTTGACAGCGTGACATTGCAGAATGGGATCAATTTGCCAGAGGTACCCCGCGTTACCGTGCCTGCATCAATCGCGCGCGTGATGAGCACTTCGCTGGCATTCCTTCTATGTTACCCCGCACTCCCCAGACCCTTCATCCGCTTATCCAAAGGTTTATTCTTTCTGCCGTCTGGGGCAGCCGTGCATTACTTCCTGGCAGCGAAGCACAACGACGATCCCGCCTGCCACCGTTGGCACCTTACGCTTCGCAACTCGGTATAGTTCTTCAACCTGCGTGCCGCGGCTGATCCTCGTGGCTCATCACGTCGGCCGCACTACATGGCATCCTCCGGTCGTTTCACCCCTAGCGACTGTATTGCCTCTCCGCCCGCTGTGCTTGGCCCCGCGTCCCGAGGCCATCCAATTCATTCTCACCCCACTCACATATGCATTTCACATCCGTCTTTGTGGCGCCCCCGAGGTCCCGCCGCCCGCATCCTTCAGATCTGATGCATGTTGCCCCCACCGCAAAAAGTGTCATCTGATTTGCATCTGACACCCAGCTGCAGGGCAGCAACCGCAACCGCACTAAAATCACTTTAAATTTAAATTAATTGTTGCGTCGGATGTACACGTATGGCAGAAATAAATATTCCTGCAGGAATGTGGGGATGCGCCGATGCGGGAATGGGCCTGATTTCGGTACGCCCAAGTACGTCCAGGGGCCACATCGTCCCGTTCTACCGTAAGTATAGGCTGACGCCACCAAACACCACCAGATCTCGAAGATAACCGTTCAGCCTAGGTTTGTCCGTGCCATCTCTTGCCATTTCTGGGCACCATAGATGTTTTGGCCTCGTTTGGGAAAATTGACATATCATCGATGTGAAAAGAAGCTTTGAAACAAGCATATCTCCACTCCTGAACCCTGAGCTGTCCCGAGTCCTGACAGCCAGGGCGATCAGTGTCGCTGTGCCACGGAGTCGTCAACGAAAGTCCAATTCAAAACCCAAAGGCCACACCGGGCCACAACACAGGAGGCCGCAGACGAAGTTGACATAATTTACAGAAACCGCCTTCCAATTGCGCCATTGGGCCCCATTGTGCATCGATAGTTGATTGGGAATGGCCGGTAGTGGCTATTGGTGTCGATATCGGTATCTGGGCCTGCCACCGTGCTGCCCTGCTGGTGAGGCACACACGCGTGTACGCGTACTTACGACGCGTTATAGCCTATGCCCTATAGGCCATCGACCTCCATATCATCGATATCGCGAATCGCGTTATCTTGGACTGCCATGACGGGTCGTTGTTGTATTATTATTGATATCGGGCCCTTGTAATTGCCTCGCCATTCAGGCCTCAGGTCTCAGGACTTTTGGGGCACACAAACGTGCCTGGCAGCGAGACTGCACTCATGCGATTATGGCAATGTCAATAGGTGATTACCTGCGATTGCAGTGATATCGACATCGACATCAATATCAATATCAATATCAACTGCCATGGTAACAGCAGGGCAACAGTATCAGATCCGTGGACTGTAGACTGCGAATATTTACGTGCTGGAGTCCTGACATGGACTCGGAGCAGTAGGAATTCCCAGTCGCCCGCCACCCAGCTCCAGCTCTCCTCTCCCACTGGCCAATCTGCTCCCCCTCGGAGGCCGCGGGCTCAGGACCGAAACGATAAGATTGATGGATGATGGACGGGCGCAGGGCTTGGGATGGAGGCGCGGCGAAACCTCGTGTGGCTGAGCCAAGGCCGAGCTCAGTATTTGCAGAATGTGGCTAGAGTGTTTCGTGAAGACAGCTAGCTGCAGGCCAAGGGCTTGGGATCCCCGGCATGACGCATAAGGTCTGGATCCAGATTCTCGATTTCCGATTCCAGCCGAGGGCCAAGTGGTGAATCGGAAGTTCAGACACCAGAGGAACGAAAGAAATACACAACGCATAGCACATAATTATTATGGCCGGGAGTCTAAGTCGGTGTGTACATACACCTATGCAGAAGCGCAGGAGAACAGGCGAACATGCGACGCCGTGGTCCCGGTGAGTGGCCAATTTAAATTCTAGCCACGAATGTGTGGCTGGCAGGTGCATTCGCAGAGTCCTAACCACTGGCCACCAGCCAATCCAATGCTAACGGCTTCATGGCCATCGACCCATGCCGAGCCCAATATTGAATGGCGGCCCCATGTATATGCATATTAGAATGAGGCCGCGAGCTGTGATGCGGAAGCCCTCCAGGGACCTGCGCCAGCGAACACATCCCATATGGCCACGCAAAGCCGCAAATACTAATCCGCGATGGCGATAGCCCGCTGTACAGGTACGTCTGCCGACGAGCCTGCCGATGTGCCTGCATCGTGACGCGTAAACGCCGCAGTTGCCTGGAACTTGGAAATGGAAGAGGGGTTTTGGGAACTGAGGTGGTTTGACAATCGGGCGTGGCCTCCGAGATTTATCCGTCGAGCGTGAAATGATGAGGGAGGGGGAGCGGGGATGGGCAATGAGGACACCGGTGGAGCGTAGCAGCAGCTGCGTAGATGTATTCTGATAGCCTGTAGAGAGCTACTGATCCAGGTCACAGCCCGGGCTCGCAGACCTCCAGGACTCACGATATCCGCGCGAGTTGAGTGTGAACATATCACACTCACCATCCTCCCTGCCCGAGTTGCGAGAAATTCGGCCGACGTGTCTCATTTGATCAATAGGAGGACATCGATCACCGTTTGGATTACAGCACCGGAGCCTGGGGCCTGGTGTGTAAGATCCAGATGGAAATCAGCGACGTGGGCATCCAAGAGCATACATTTTATAATTTTGAGGCGTTCGAGCTCAAACGTTCAAGGGGCAGCGAAAGTTCCGAGATTCAGCCGTCGAATCAAAATACAGAAGTATAATGTGCATCATTGTACAATCCCAATATGCGCGTAGCCTGCAGACAGTCCCTCAGCCCAGTCATAACCCAAGTTTGCAGATCTTCAAAGGTTAAGATGTCTGAGTCGAGTTTGAACTTGTGACATAGCACATTAGCAAGTCAGATACATGTAGTAGGCCTCTACCGTAGCGAATGTGTCCCAACGGAGGTAAAATAATGATTTCAAAAGAAAGAAAGAACATGTGACATGAGTCGGCCGCGCTCCGACTCCGGCTCCGAATCCGTTTCAACGCGCGTGAGCAGCGTGGCCAACCTAGAAAAACAAATTAGCGGACCTGATCAGGCACACGGTGAGATTTAGCGGGCATGTTCCATTTGATCAACAAGGGGACCTCGATCGCCGTTCGTATTGCCTAAGTACCCCTGGAGGGTAAGACGTAGATCAGGGACGTGGGCGGCGAGAGCATGCCATTTTGAGGGTAAGCGGTAGTGGAATGTCCGAGATTTAGCCTTCTAAATCGAAAGGCAGCAGGGGATTTCAAGCACAGAGACACTTCGAGGATATCGAGTGCGTGACTTGGGTCTGTCTATGCGGGCATGTTTGTCACTGTCTGTGTACTCGACTGTGGGTTGACAGCACATATTCAGCAGACATGTCTCGTACAGATCAGCATGAGGGCATTGACCGCCGCTGAAATTCCTTAGCCTTGAAGCGCGAGATATAGATCAGCGGGACCCGCTGGGCCAAGCGCGTCCCGAAAGGCGAGGGGTAAAAATATTGAGGCGTTCGAGTTCATGTAAGCGGCGGTGCGATCCGAGATTTAGCCATCGAAAACCCAAGGACTTGCAAGTGGTTGGGGGTCGACAAGGTTGGGAAGCACTGCCCAGTGGCGAGCTGCCCGTCCTGGTTTCTGTGGGAAAGCAGGAGGAGGCTGTGAAACTCAAGCAAGCTCATCTGGACCAACGAAGCGATAGTACCATTAGGCTGCTGTGGCAATCGGAGAGCGAGATGGAGCTTGCTCTCAACGGACTCTCAAAAATAACTATTCAACCGAACTCACAGGAACTTGGAAGGCAGCCCCTGCCGAGTGGCTGACATCGCGCCGACTCCACCTAGCCCCACCTCCACGGCCCGCAAAACGACCCCGTGGTACATGGAGCCCAGGTGATCCAGATCCGAGTCGGTCAGAGCCACCAGCTCTTCGGTCTTGTACTCCTGTTCCTAGATTTAAAAATGATCCAGAACGGATTGGACGCCCTCCAGCACTAATTTTAGAACGTCAATATTCAATGTTGCGGCTGAAATGTTGGAATGGCGGGCCGAAATCCAGCCGCTGCCGGGCACGTGGGGATGTTGCAATTTGAAGAGAGGCGGGGAAGACGCGGCGATAGCTCTGGGTCGGTCTACGTTTGCCTGGAATCCCGCTAGAAAATATCAAAGAGGCCCCAAGACGCAAAATTCTGGTATGAGGGGGCTGCACAGGAAGTTTGCGTGAAGTCGGGTCAAGTTGTAGTGGAGACGCGCTAGGTTAATTTACGCGATGAGGATGGGACGAGTTCAATGGGACTGAGTAATCTGCGACATGGAGAATCCAGGCAGCCCAGATGCACGCCTAAGAAGATATCCGGACCCATGCAGAAATGCCATTAGCGAGACTGTGCACACAAGAAAGAAATGCTCGACAATAAATCAACAATACTCAACATCAACATCAACATCAACATCATCAGCACCCACGCCGCTTAGAACCTTTTCAGAATCTCCGTCGCGCCTGCGGCCAAGGACTCCTCTCTGCCAGCCCCGTCCCCGGTCTTCTTCCGCCCAAACGCCACACCCCAGCTGTTCGCCAGACTCGCGAGCGCCCCGCCTGGCTTTGCCCCGCTGGCGCCCGAGAGCGGCGAGGGCGTGTGGTAGCTGCTCGTGCGGCGCCTATGCAGCGCGCCCGCGCCCACCCCGCTTGGCATATTCGCGAGGCCATCCGACGCCTCCTCCCCCGGCGAAGGTGTCTGGGGGCGGGACGACGGTGCGGACCGAGGGGGGGACGCATCCGGAATCGTCCCCCCAGCGCCCGACAGCGCGATGGTCGGCGCGGCCTTCGCCTTCGCAACAGCGGGGAACGACGTGCTCGACATCCTGGACGCCTTCGACGCCCGCGAGCCGGAGCGGAGCGGGGACGGCGCGCCGGCGACGTGCGCGTTCCGGGGGAGCGAGCCTGCGCCGGTGCTGGGGGACGGCGGCGGCGGCGACGCAGCGATCGATTTCGGGCTGCTTTGGGCCTTGTTGCTGCTCGGGGGCTCCAGCTCGGGCAGGGGGCTCGTTATCGGGAGGGGCGAGGCCACGTGGACCTGGGTCTGGTCAAGATCCTGCGGCTCCACGATGAAAGGCGACCCGAGGTGGCTGGGCGAGTCGGGCGGCGCCTCGGCGTCGGGGCCCGCGCTGGGCGCCTGCGCGAGGAGGCGCGAGAGCGACGACGGGCCGGCGGGCGGCGGGGAGCGGGTGCGGGCGCGCGCGCGGACGATGTCAAAATGGTCCGGTTCCTCGGCTGCTTGGGAGATCTGCGGGGGCTCCGCTGGGAGCTGTTGAATCCGGTGACTGGCTGGGGGCGGGGGCGGGGGCGGGGACAGCGATAGCGATAGTCCACCCAGACCCTCCGCGTGCGGATTGGGCGGGGATATCGACGCGGCCAGGGGCGAGGATGACAAGGGGGCGAGATCTGCATTGTTGGAGTGGGAGTTCCTCCGCTTAGAATTCGTACTTGCGTTCAGGTTGGGGGCGGCGTTAGCGTTTGATGCCCTGCGCTTCTGATTCTGGCTGGGCTGGGTCCAGTCCTCGACCTGCAGCATGTAGTACTTGACGCCTTCGCCGAGGCCGTACGGGTTGCTTGTCGGGTCCTATGTGTAACGAAAGCAAGTCCCATCAGAAGTAAAGAGAACAAAATAGAGATAAAGGGATCCAAGAGATGAGAAGGAGAGGAAAGATCATGTCAGCGGGGCGGAGGCGGGAATTCGTCGGATACAGGTACGCACAGTTTGGTCCACAACGCGTTCGGCAATCGATGTTATCCGCGCCACGATCCACTCCCGCGTCTTCAGCTGCTCGGCGAGATGGCCGGTGGCCTGGAGGAAGTAATGCGGGAACGAGACTGTGGAGAAACATCGGCATGAGCGATCAAGGCACCATCGATCGAGCGGCGAAACTCACCGTTGAACGCAGCCCACGGCTTGGCGACCGAGTTGCGGGTGGGCAGGAACAGCGCGAGGTCGCCCTCCCCAAAGTTGCGGAACGAGATCTTCCCCTTGGCGCGCTCGCGGTACTCCTTGCACTGCTTCTGCCACTTGCGGATCGTCCGCCGGATCTCGTCCAGGAAATGGTCGTGGTCCACCGCCCGCAGCACCTCCAGCGCGCCCGCGGGGTCGCCCGGGTCGATGGGCTCCGGCTCCTCGTTCGCTCCCGCCCCCGGCAGCGCGTTCACCCCCAGCCCCGCACGCGCGCCGGGCGCGAACACGGACTCGCCGAGGTTCCGCGCCTTCGCCGCGCTCGGCGCGAGCGCCTGCGCGGTGGCGAGCGCCCGCACATGCGCGGCGCGGAAGGCGAGCGCGACATCGAGCATCTGCGCGACCAGCCGCCCGCTCTCCTCCAGCCGCGTCTCGAACGCCTCCTCCCCCGCGCGGCCCGCGCGCACGTCCTCCCGCAGCACCCGCTCCACGTGCCGCGCGTCCCGCAGCTCGCGCTCCACGCGCACCAGCTCCTCCCGCAGCCCCGCGCCGTCCCCCTGCGTATCGCGCAACTCATGCTGCGCGTCGTCGAGCGTGGCACGCAGTCCTGCTAGCTGGTGCTCGAGCACGGCACGGTCCCCGTCCGCCTCCGCGATGTGGTCGCGCAGCGCGCGGTCCGCCTCGGCCGTCTGCGTCTTCAGCATGCGCTCCTTCTCGCGGCGCTGCGTGTCGAGCTCCGTGCGGGTGGCGGCGAGCGTGGCTTTGAGGCCGTCGACAACCTGCGCGTGCGTGCTCCGGAGTGCGTCGGCGCTCTGCGCGTGCTCGGCGCGGATGCTCTCGAGGTCGTGCGCGTGCGCGCGGCGCAGCACGTCGATGTCCTGCGAGTGCTGCTCCGCGGCGCGCGCCTCCGCGAGCTGCGCGCGCACGTCGTGCAGCTCGTCGCGCAGGCGCTCGAGCGCGCGCGCCTTCTCGCGGTCTGCCGCGCGCACGCCGTCCAGCTCCTGCGCCTGGATCTGCGCTTCCAGGAGCAGCCGCTCGGTCTCCTGGTCGCGCTCGTGCGCCGCCTCCTGCGCTTCCTGGGCCGCCTGCAGCGCGCGCCCCCGCTCCTCCTCGGCCTCTGCCATCACTGATCGACAAGACAAGACCGTCAGTAAAGCGCGGTATGCCCAAGAAGAGCAACTCACGTCGCCGCAGCCGCTCGACCTCCACCCCCTGCGCTTCCTCCCGCGCCCTCAGCTCAGCGAGCCCGCGGACCAGCTCGTCCCGCCCCGCGCGCGTGTCCTCCAGCTCGCGCATGAGCCCGTCGGCGTCCACATCCGCCAGCCGGCTGTGCGAGAGCGAGAGGCGCGAGTTGGATAGCACTGTCAAGGGGGTCAAGGGGGTCAAGGGGATTGCTGTTAGATGTGTGTGGATGTGTGGGGGGAACGAAGAGGGAGACGCACACGACCGCGCGACTACGCGCTCGAACCCAGCCTCGAGCGAGTCCATCTTGGCCACCCGCTGGCGCAGCGTGGTGAGCGTGTGGGCGTCTGCGCCGGTTTCTGCCAGGGTCCGCAGGAATGCTGTAAAGCCATGGTTATAACAGTGGCGTCAGCATGAATGGAAAGGGAGGGAGGAAGGAAGGAAGGAGGAAGGAGGAGGAGGAAGGAAAAGGTAGGAAAGGCGCACCATCGACATCCGCCCGCTCGACGGCATAGCCACTGTCCTCCGCACTTCCGCCCGTCCGCACAAAATCAACGCTGTTTTCGGATCATGAGTTAGCGTCTGGGTATGGTGGGGCTGCAAGGAGGGGGTAGAACAAAGAAAATGTAGGCAAAGAAGGAAGGATCGGAGCAGTAACTGGGAAGGGAAGGGAGAGCAAAGAATGCAAGAGGGGGAGGCCCACCTAGGAACATCGTCTGCCCCGTCTAGCCGCGGCGTCGCGAACGGCAGTGTCCCCCGCGTCTCCGATCGAAATGCATGCCTCCGCCTGCGTTCCGCCGCCCTATCCACACCCACATCCATCAGCAAGCGCCCCTACGAAGAACGCGAAAGCCACTCACGACACCCCCGCAAACACCTCGACGACCGTGCCCACGCGCGCCCAGAAGAACCCCGCAAACGCGCGCCGCCTTAGCGCCTCGAGCAGCGTCGCGCCGTACGCGTGCGCCATCCCGTGCAGCCGCTCGACGTGCCCCCACCGCCCCGCGGCGCCGTCCTTGTTCGCGGTGAGCTCCTGGAGCGCGGCGAGCTGCGGCGGGAGCGGGAGCAGCGCCGCGTTGAGCGCGGCGATGCGCCGCAGGAGCGGCAGCGCGTGCGCCGTGTGCGCGTTGTACAGCTCCGCCAGGCGCTCGGCCGGCAGCGGCGCGGCCTCGGCCTCGTCGAGGATCCGCAGGTCCCCCACCGCCGCGCGCACGCTGTCCAGCTCGCGCTCGAGCTCGCGCAGCGCGCCCTCGACGCCGCCCACGGCGCCGGCGCACTCCTGGTGCGCGCGCGCGCACGCCTCGCCGACGAGCGCCATCTTCCCCGCGGCGACGTAGTCCCCCAGGCTGCGGCCCTTGCGCCCGCCCAGGAACTCGGGGTGGATGCGCACCTGTCGTAGCACAGTTAAATGTTAATGAGCCATGTGTGTATGACGTATATGGGAATGCGTACCTGCGGCAGGCGCGTGAGGTCGGCGGGCAGGGCGGCCAGCAGCTGCGCCTGGTGTGTGAGGGTGGCGTGCGCGAGGGGGGCGAGGAGGGCGTGCGTGGAGGTGAGCGAGAGGAGCGCGCGGGAGAGGGCGTGGAATGCCGGGGGGAGGGCGAGGGACTGCGTGCGCAGGAGGCCCAGGATGTGCGCGGGGTTCGGGTGGGTGGATTCGCGAATGGTGTCTGGGGAAGACGCGGGGGAGACGGCGTTGGATTCGGATGGCAAGGGAAGGGCGAGGGACTCGAGCACGGCGGGGAGGGGCAGGGAGAGGTGGCTTGTGTCGTACACCCAGATCGTCTGTTGCAGATACCCAATGTCAGTGTCAGTACACCAACAATCCCTGCGGAAGAGGCAGAGACGCACCTGGTCACCGGCCCCAGCTAGCTCGGCGATGTTATCGTCCGCCAGCCTCGTCCCATCGCTGAGGTACGCGATGCCCGTCCCGTCCGCGTGCGTGTGCTCTTGCACAAATGGACCGATGCCTGTCCTAGCAGCGCACCCCCTCGAATCAGCATCGGCTGTGGAATGGATAGGAGCCTCGGAGACTCACCTGTCGATGTCCCGCCAGGTAGCGTCCACCTGTCCGCACGAACAAATTACAAGAAACGGTCAGTGTCGTGTCCACTCTCCTGGTGCTACGAAGGGGGGGAGTGCAGACAACAGTGAAGGGGACAGACCTGGAAGACGTGGCCGTCCTCCGCGCGGCATATGGTGATCATCGTCTAAGCTGTCTCTGTCGTGAACTGCTGCAGCGCGGCGCTGCCGCCAATGTGGTGCTGGGCGCTTAGGGGTCTCACGTGCCTGGCAGAACAAGTTGTGAATCGCTCTCTTGTCAACGACTCGACGTCGACCGATCTCTCTATATCTCTGATGCCTTGTTTCTGCTAGGTCGCCGGTGATCCTGAAGATGCACCTAACTTTGGCCGATTGCTTCTATTGTGGGTTTATGCCCGGGCGCTTTCTTGACCGTCCTTTGTCTCATCTTGTTCTTCGCCCTATGACTGGCATCGCACTGTCCTTCTTGTTCTTAACATCGTAGAACATTGAGCATTTCCCTCATTACCTTGTCCAGCCTGTACCCCGTCTGGATTCCGCACAGTAGCCTGTCCACAGTCCTTTAGCTTTGCTTTTGCGTACAGCCATATCGGCCCATCAGAGAGGAATATGATGATATTTCCAATTTTTTGAACGGCGAGATCTTCAGGGGATAGGTTATTTTCTAATGAATCTTCTGAAGCTGTGTAAACAAGCGGTTCATGGACCGACTTATCCTCTGACGATCTCGTGTCCCTCACCGCAAGAGATGATGACTCTTCGCCATTGCTGTCCCTCTCGTGTAAAACGCTCAAAAGCTCCCTTTCCCTTACCAAGAGCTATCATCTCCATCGCCAACCCACTCCAAGGTTAACTCGATTGAGGCTCCGCATGCAGGAGTACGCTGCTGAACAAGTTGAAAGCCTTTTCAGGGATGACGTCGACGTCGACGAATATGATGAAATTGGAAATGCACCGCTGTTATTCATCTCTCCGCGTGAGTCGTGCAATCCATTTGAAACCCGGTTAATACTTGATGCATGATGATCGATGATCGGCAATGCCTGAATTAGTCGTCTTCGCACAGAAACCCACAGCCTCGGGTGGGAGTGAGACAGGGGAAGGCAGATGACCGAGAGCAACGGCGCCGCTATAACTTGAAAGTCAAATTCAGCAAGCGCGGGAACATTGCAAAAATACCAAGCGAATCCTGGTCAGATCCCTCCAACCTTAAGTCTTTGACATACACCACCATCCACCGTTCGACGTGCTGCGTACGGTCTCCTTTCCACGACAATATTAATGTCCGAACGTCCCGAACACCCAAGCCGCCCGTACATCCGCCAGCTGCTCCGCATGCGCAACGGCTACCCCCTGTACTTCCCAGACCGCCCGCGCACGCTGCCGCCCGCGCTCATCGCGCGCGGCACGAGCATCGGAGACGTCGGCCTCGTCCAGCCCGACGGGTCCTTCCACTACGCGTTCAACGTCTTCACCCCCCAAGCCGACGGCGCGATCAACTGCTTCGGCGTGCCCGTGGGGTTCTACCCCCTGCCATTGCGTGCGCGAGATATTGTGGTTTACACAAACAAGTACCCCAAGAGATCTGTATTCAAGACCGGGGCGGCTGTCAACGCTGATCGTTCAGTGGACGCTGATGCGAGCGGTGGGTGAGTGTTGAATTTTCGCGTTGGCATACCCCTTTCTGAAATCGCGACCAGATCCACCACCGCCGCCGCCGCCGCCGCCGCCGCTGCGTTCAAGCTCGGCTACCGCGTCGTCGACCCATCCGCGGAGTCTGCGCTGCTGGCGCTCCCAGACGGCGCCATGAGCGAGGACTACAGCCGCCTCGGCGCCATCCACGCATACGCGGAGCAAAACGGCCTTGCGTGGTACGAGTTCGTCAGGGGCCCATTGGGTCTTGCGGCGCCCAACGGCGCGCTCCACGTCGTCACTGGATGCGACAAGTCCGCCGCCTGGGGCATCGCGACAATCGCAGAGAACTCCGCATCTAAAGGGTCGACGTTGGGATTCACCGCCCAGTCTGCCGCCAGTGCCGCGGCCGGCGCTGGCTGCGCTTGCTCCTGGGCTACCACGGACGGCTCGATTCCTACGCGCACCAGCCCCAACCCAGAGCCCGGCGTCGAGCAGCCGCGTAACCAATGCATTTTTATTAGGGGCTCCCAGATTCTGCTCCGCTCGAGTGTATTCAGGCGGGGTCAATTCGTCACGCTGGAATGCATGACTGACAATCCATACATCGACAGCCTGCTGCGGCAGAATAAAAAGTCGTTTCCGGGCCGCGAAACAGGGGGGAAATCCTGGTGGCGTCGGCTCTTTGGCTGTTCTCAGCCTGCAGGGACATCTCATCGGGAAGGAGCCGAACCGGCCGACGATTTTGTCGACAAGGTAGAACTGGATCCACTTACTGGTGTATGTACCCGTTTTGTTGATCGTGCCTCCCGACAGCCCTATCATGCTCCCGACACCATCGACAAATATTTGCTCGAAAAGGTGCGCGAAAGCTCTTGTCATTTTTTTGATAATGTAGTTGACCGGGATTTGAACTCGAATTTTGAAGAATCCGCAGGCTCAGGTTGCTATCAGCCATGAGAGGACGTCGACCGTCTCCACGTAATCGGGCGATCCCGAGGATACACATATCCTTGGTCGATTTCTATTACGGGTTTATGCCTGGGCGCTTTCTTGGCCGTCCTTTGTATACATCTTGTTCTTCGTCTTATGACGAGCCTCGCAATGTCCTTCTTGTTCTTTACCTCGCGAGCATTGAGCTTTGCTTCATTACCTTGCCCAGCCTGTACCCCTCTTGAATCCGCACATCAGCCTGTCAACAGTCCTCGTTTGCGTACAGCCATATCGGCATCACAAAGGAATATGATGATATTTCCAATTTGTGTATGGCGAAATCTTAAGGCGACAGGGAATTTTCTAATCAACCTTCTGAAGCTGTGTAAACGAGCTGTTCGTGGCCAATTCATCCTCTGACGATCTTGTGCTCCTGGCCACAGGAGATGGAGACTCCTGTTCGCCATTACTATTTCTCTTGCATAAAACGCTCAAAAAACACCCCTCTCCTGTATTTAAAGCTATCATTCCCATTCCCAACCCTCCGGTACAAGATTTACCTCGTAATTCCACATGGTTTCAAATCACATCAAAATTGATACATTAAAGCGTGGACGTGTTGAGGAAGTTCAGCGAAGACAAATATATTTGCATCGTCGTTGATCAATTTGAATTTGATGCAACGTTGATGCTCCGCACGAGTGCGCTGCTGAGAAAATTGAAGAATCTTTCAGGGATGACGTCGACGAATACGATAAAATTGGAAATCTCTCCGCGTGAGTCATGCAATCAATTTGAAACCCGGCTAATATTGGATGATCGGTAAGCTAACTAATTGTCTTGGTACAGGAATTCACACAGTCTCGGGTGGGGAGTGAGACAGGGGAAGGCAGATGATCGAGGGCAACGGTGAGAAACAGCCGCTATAAATTCAGATCCAGCAAGCTCGTGAATATCGCGGAAATACCAAATGCTATATTAGGCTACATCCCTCCTACCTGCAACCTTGACATACACCCCACCGTGATCGCACCCATCACCCACCACTCGACGTGCTGCCTACGGTCTTCTTTCCATAATAATGTTTGAACACGCAAGCCGACTATATGCTCGACAGCTGTTTCCCACGCGGAATGGCTATCCATTGTACATCCCGGAACCGCCGAGCAATCGGCCCCTTGAGCTCATCGAGCGTGGCACGAGCATTGGAGACGTCGGCATTGTCAAGCTCGACGGGTCATTTCAATACGCATTCAATATATTCACCCCTCAAACTGATGCCGCGATCAACTATTTTGGGGTTCCTGTTGGGTTTCACAACCTGACATTGCATGGTCGAGATACCACGTCCGTCCCATACAAGTTCTCCAAGAAATCTGAAGTCAAGACCGAGGGCAAGTACCGGAAGACTGTCGACGTTCCTCTGAACGCTCATGCAAGCGATGGGTGAGTGTTACATTTTCATCTCAGCGTACCCCCTTTCTGAAATCATAGCCAGATCCACCGCTTCCCCCGCTGGGTTCAAGCTCGGCTACCAAGTCGGCGAATCGCCTTCGGAGTCTGCGCTGCTGACTTTGCCAGATGGTGCAATAGGCGAAGACTACAACCACCTAGAGGACATCCGCACATACTCGATAGAAAATGCCCCTTCGTGGTATACATTCATCAGCGAAACATTAGGTCGCCAGGCACCCAGCGGCTCGCTCTATGTCGTCACTGGATGTGACAAGTCCGCCGCCTGGGGCATCGTAACAAACGCGGAAAACTCCGAACCTAAAGAGTCTACACTAGAATTCACCGCAAAGTTCGTCGCAGCCAGCGCTAGCTACGCTTGCTCCTGGGGTACGATGGGTTTCGCTGGCTCAATTCCTCCGTGCAGGAGCGCCGACCCCAAACCCGGCGTCAAGCAACCGCATAACCAGTGCCATTTTATCAGGGGCTTCAAGATTCTGCTCCGCGAAAGTGTATCCACTGAGCTGAATCAGGATCAATTCGTTGCGGTGGAATCCATCACTGATCATTCCAAGATCGACAGCTTGCTGCGACAGAATGAAAATTCGTTTCCGGGAAGCGACTCCTGGTGGAGCCGGCTCGTTAGCTCTTCTCAGTCTGGAGGTGGAACACCTCATCAGGAAGGAGCAGATGATTGGATCGATGACGTCGAATTGGATCCACCTACCGGCGTACGTACCCGTTTGATTCGCAGCCAGAGGGAATTTTGATCGTGTCCCCCGACAGCCCTATCATGCTCTCGACACCATCAACAAATATTTGCTTGAAACGGTGCGCCAACACTCTTGTCAATTTTTTGATAACTTAGCTGACCGGGATCTGAACTCAAATCCTGCAGAATCCGCAAGCTGAGGTTGCCATCAGCCATGAGAGCGACTGGTGGGACCTATCCCCGGTATGTCCTCCCCATTCTACCTTCCACGAGTGTACTATAAGTCGAGCAAATAGGGTGCGACTCTGGCGAATGAAGACGATATCATAAGGCGTCTAGCCAGCCGTACACCGACCATAGAATCTGGTAAGTGGCAAAATCCTCGTCATATCACTCGATTAACACTCTTGAAGGGGGGGTCTTTCTGGTCGCACGAGCGGCAACTCAATCCGATACTCGTCCCAATGAAGGTTCGGCAATGGTTGGTGATCACGAAGCAGGTAATGCGGTATTTTATGTAGTTGAAGTGTATCACTGATAGACGGCCATCAGCGCGATAGCAGGCAGGCCCAGGATCGGTGAGCGGTGAGGGTCGCTCAGACAAACGGTAAACTAGATCGTCTCCGTGGCGGCTATCCGATTATGTATTCGAATAACAACAATTTCTCTACCAGCCTCTGGCATTTTATCTCCACCCTTTTCTACCGGTCGATTGATGGACCTGGTGGTTGCAAATGGAGGAACAAGGGAAGCATGAACACCTGGCTGGGCACAAAGTGGCTTCAGGCTAGGCGTGGGTTTGGGAGCAAGGAGGGTGGACTTTTCAGCATCAGCCAGATTGTAAGGCAAAAAATTTAATGAATTATATGAAGGGCTATTTTCGTTCCGATCGTTGAGAGTGATATTATGTTGGTGGTGGTGGGGGACTTATTCAGGGTAATACATAAGGTAGGGTGAGGTCCGAAACGAACGTCCCTATATCTGTGCTAAACCTAAAATGTAAGCTGTCACGTGGCTGGCGGGAAAATTGCTGAGAATTGTGGTAATTTTGAATCGCTCTCTTGTCGACGTCGTTCTCTCTACGCTCTCTGATATCGATGTTGTTTCTGCTAGGCTGCTATGTCACAAGGCTACTGCTGAAAGTGACGGAGATACAAGGAAGTTGGTTTGGATCAATTACTGTGTCTGTGCGGGGCTTTGTTTGTGACCATCCCTTTGCCTGTTCTTGCCATTCTTCCCTTTATGACTGGCGGCACGACAGCGCATCTTGTGCTTGATCTCGCCGCAGGTTGTGCCTCTTTTTATTTACCTTTCCCAGCTTGTAATCCTGAAGCTCAACAGCCCTTTCACTTCGCATATGACTATATCTGCAACAGGAAGGAATGTGGTGCTGTTTCCACTGGCTTCTTGTAGTGGTGAAGCACTAAGCCGATGGGTTGTGTTCAAACGAACTTTCTTGTTTGAAGTAAACAAGCTGTTCGTGGGTCGATTTATTCTCTCGCGATCTTTTCTCCGTCGCTACAAGAGCTGCAGGCCCTTGTTCACCATTGCTGTGTCTGTCTTCTATAAAATGCATAATTATAAATCGGCCCTCCCTTTGTCCAAGTATATCATCTCCACTCCCAACCTCTCATTACGAGGTTCGGCTCGTAACTCTATACTCACATGGCTTCAAATCGCCACCGTGTACTGAAGCTTAAGGACGCCGTATTGTTAAAACTACGTGCTGGTGGTGGGGTTCTATGATACTTCAAATCACAGCACTGGGATACGTGGTCGTAAGTGGCCAATTTCATCAAATCAGGGTGCTGCCTAGAGTCTGTTGGCATGTCCATCGGTGCTTGGTGTGTTCTCCTCCACCTCCTTAGGCATATGCCATATACTTATTCTATTCATGTTGCAGCTTCCTTATCGGCACGGGCTTCACCTCTGCAGTCAATACCACCCCCATTCTCGTCACCCAAGTCTCTTACCCGATTTACCACGCACAGCTCACATCCGCGTACCTCTGGGGACATCGCAGACGACCTTTGGTACGTTCAAGATCAACATCGCTTTGTCTTGGCGGATCCCCTCGATTCTTCAGGGATTGCCGAGCGTGTTGCAGTTGTCTGATCTTGTTCGTGCCCGAGTCGCCTAGGTGGTTGATTGGCAGAGGCCGGGATGGCCTTTCCTCCTTTCCTCCTTTCCGCTCTTCCTCTGGCTCAGCCCAATCTTGCCTCCTCTTTTTTGAGCTATGCCAGAAGAACTATACTCACTCGCTTGTTCGTAGATCCTCGCATACTACCACGCGGACCGCAACAAGAACGACGGCCTCATGCAGTACAAATTCGATGAGATTAAGGCCCGGCATCGACCTCGACCGCACCGCACCGTCAATGCCAACGTTGACTGGAAGTCGCTCTTCGCGACGCCGGGGAAAAAGTCGCACATGAGGATTATCGCTACGTTGGCTGGTACGTTTCCTTCCATTCCCTTCCTTCTTCCGTGCTTGCCGACCTCTCCTGCCCCTCCCTGCCCCTCTCCTGCCCTCTCCCCTTTCACCATCCCTACTCTCGCCTAGTCAAATGATGGACACTCACCCCCGCACAGTCTTCTGCCCATGGTCCAGCAATGACCTCTTGTTCTACTACCTTGACGAGCTCCTCGACCAAATCGGCACCACCTCGCTCATGTTCTAGTTCCTCATTAACGGTATACCCGCCATCTGGAACCTCCGTTGGGTGTTCCTCGCTTCGTCGCTCGTCGACAAGCTCGGCCGATACTTGCTAGTCCTCATATCCTGCGCGGGGACGTTCGTCGTCTTCCTGGCGCAGATGATCTGCATCCAGCGGTACAAGGCGCACTAGATAGACGCGGCGGCACTCGGGTGGCGTCTATTTTCTTGTTATATGCGGCGTATGATCTGGCGTGTGCGCTGCTCATCGTCAGCCACACAGCCGCGATGTTGCCGCACCACCTGCGTGGGAAGGAATGGTTTCCATGCGGTCAACTTCGCCATCTCGTTGGCCCTCATCTTCAAGCAGTATATGATCACGATTGCGCCGGAGCCTTGAAGTGGAAGTATTACGCGGGTCTCTTCTTCTCCCGTCCTCACTCCCGCTTATCTCCGGGACGGCTCGCTGACCCCAACGCCTTCTTCGCAGATCAAAGTATGCTGGCTAGCCTTCGAGGGCTACTTCGTCTACTTCACCATCCTCGGGGCAAAGAGCCTCTCCCTTGAGGAGACCGCAACACCCCCCGACCGCGAGGAGGCCGCCGAGCAGCTCGAGCAGGTCGCAGGCGTTGCCCGGGAGGGAAAATGTAGATCAAGGAAGATCTTGATGGAAATGGGAGTGATATCTACTCCCCTCCCGAGCTCTGCCACGTTTCATCACAGTCGATGATCGATAGCCAGCGTGCGTTCCAACTTTGGTGTTTGAAGTCTTTGTCGCTTGTGACGTGTGGAGTTTGGGAGTTTGCCTCGAGGCCTATGGCGTACTTCGTGTGTTTTGGAGCTTCTAAATCTACTCAAATTTGCTTAGAACGTGCTGAACAGTCCAAATTCCGGGGTTTGGGTTATTCTTTTTGGTGATTTGGGAGCCATCCAGGCAGATTTTGGGGTTTGACCGAGGTCGGCTGGCCGGAGGCGACATCCGGGCAACTTGTGATTCCGAGGACCAAATACCATCCAGGGTAATTATTTTGGGCCAACGGCCGTATATATCCGACCTCATGAGTCATGCCTAGTTTTCGGTGAGCCTTTCTGGCACCTGTATCATTACGGGCTACTGCCGGTGACAGGGAAAGGGGAGGCTCGGATATTAAGTATTTCACTTCTCAGCGTTCATTAATTGTGCCACACGAGGCTGAGGGGCCCATCTTCCTGCCATCGATCCACCACAGTGCAATTGTGAGTCCCGTTCATCTTTATTGTCGTCCCTTTCCCTGTTTGAATCGCATTACAGTGAGATGCCTCACAGCATAGGATTCCAAATACAAGGTACTGAATACTTTGTGACATTTGGGATAACGATCTTACAATCGCGAAGACATCAAGTGCGAGCACCTTCCGGAGTCGCCATGGCCAACACGCTGGGTCAAGAAGAAATTTTCTGTCAAGCTCATTCTCGATGGAGAGGAGTATGACACCGGACCAATGAAAGGCAGCACGACTATTTCATGGAGTAGCAAGTTCTCCTTGTAGGTCTCAATTGAAGTATGTGTACACCGCTTTGCATTAACTTGGACCTGGCAGGCGAGCTCTTGGATTGACATCCCCCCTCGAAATCGAAGTTCGCAACCATCATCGCGTGAGCAACCGGATTGAGCTCATCGGCCATGCGAAGGATACTGTTCATGATCTTCTCGAAGAGAGTTCCTCAGGTGCCTGCCACCGCACATTAGCTCTGTAAAATAAAAGTGCTAATGCGCGGCCAGCAACAGTCGTTCAAATTCTTCGCATAATGAATCAACGCAGTGGAGCCAAGCTCAAATTCTCAATTGCTCTTCAGGATAGCAACCTATGTCCGCCGATCTCTTCCTTTGAACCATCGGAAACGCCATGTACTACCGCCATCATTGCTTCCGCCAATACGATCACGGATGCAGATAAACACTCGAATTCCGTGCTATTTGACCAGCAAATTCTCGTTCAGGATGACAGTATATGTCGGCGGCAAAGGGAAGAAGAAATTGGGCTCGCAGAGAAGAGTATAGACAGGCTTCAACTTGCTCCGCCGATTACGGACAAAATTGACGGTGCGGTCGATGGCTCTGCTAAGTTCGCGGATATCCAGACTCCATTTTGGGTGTCTTTGAGCGGGATGGTTGACAAGATTAGGCCATTTGTTGATACGGCTGATAAGTTAGCAGAGGTGAGTTCTCCGGGGCCCCATTCACGTGGGTTATAACACTGAAATCCATCGGCAAAAGATACACCCGTACGCAAAAATAGCGTGGTCTATCTTATCGCTGATACCCAAGGTAAGGATTTTATCATTATGAATACACTCGCTCATCAAATAACGCAGTCCATTATCGCTCAACGAGAACGCGATGAATCACTGTGCAATCTGATGGAGACCATCAAAGATGTCCACATCTTTTTGGCGGAGGTTGAGCCTCTTGAGATCATTGATTCACAGCGCAAGATGGCTGAAGATATGGGCCGTCTGACGGTAGAGTCTGCTCATCTCATTCGGCATTACACCGTCAACGAAAACTTCTGTATGTAACACCCTCTCCTCGTCCGAAACCGCGCTGAGAATCTCGTCTGGGCAGGGAAGCGAGTTGCGACTCTCGCCCATTCTACAGCGAGCGCAAAAATTCAGAAAATTCAGGACCAGTTGCAAGAGCTGAAAGCGGCCTTTCAACTCCGTGCTGTTGCTCATATTGAGATCAAGGTCTTCCAAATCGAGATCACAACTCTCCAAATTCTAGAGCGGACCAAAGGCATCGGTATTTCAATTTTGACGTTATAGCGTAAGATGTAGAAAGACTCACTCCTCCGCAGACATCGATAACACCCTTCGTGGCATGCCCTATGGCAAGGGAGGGAGATACAATTCGGACAAGGCCTGTCCGCCAGGCACCCGAACAGCAGTCTTGGACGAACTCCATCGGTTGATCAATCTTCCGGATGATGATAGCACTCCCCGGTTGCTGGTTCTAACTGGTGACGCGGGTTGCGGAAAGTCTGCCATTGCGCACGCTATAGCGAAACATTACGATGGAATGAAGAGGCTCGGATCATCAGTCTTCTTTGATCAAGCTGATCAACAACCCAAATGCCACAGCAGCAATCTTCTGAGCACCGTGGCCCACGACATTGCCGACCTAGATACACGATGGAAAACAGCGCTGTACGAGATCGTAAAGGGAAGCCATTCCTTGCGTTCTACAAACGTGATACCAGACCAAATGGAGAGTTTCATCATCGGGCCAGCGAAAGCACTCAACATCATTGGCCCCATTGTCATTGTCATCGACGCATTGGATAAGAGTGGAAACTCAAAAGGAGATCTGACTCGAAGTTTTATGAAAAGGGCGAGTGACCTACCCAATAACTTCCGGATCTTGATCACAGCCACTTCAGAGTCAGGCTTCTCCAACAATCAGCATGTGAAGATCATGCCCATAGAGCCTTTGAGTGATGTCAATATAGGTGATACGGTTGATGGCCTGCGCTCGTCGTGGTCTCATAATTTTGTTTCAGAGTCGCCGAGTGAAGATGACCCACGGGATTCAGAAGCAGCACCGGAACCAGTGGACGGTGGGGGTGTTTCGGTGGCAACTGGCCTCGCCGACAAAAATCAACCCACCCAACCCACCCGCGATTCTTCTCTGAATCCTGACAGCCACCTCCGTATTCAAGCAAGCGGCAAGGTCAGCCTAGAACAAATGGCCAGACTGGTGTGTATTCCCTGCTGCTACCAGCTGCAACCTGGCTCAGCCATCGAATGACTGATGTTTCCTTCAAAGGACATCACCAAGCAGGTACAGTTCCAGAAGCACCCCTCCAACTTGATCGGGGAAGGCAGCTTGTCCCAAGTCTACAAGGCCCGGTACACGAAGAGCAGATCTGAACAGATATCTGTGCGTGGATTTCAATTATTACTCAACTATTGCTGTTACATTTCTGAACGAGTTCTCCGATGTTTAGGTCGTCGTCAAAATCGTCCACTGTAGCAGCAAGGGAAAAGAAGTGAGCGACTCATTCGTAAATCACTAAGCCACTCACGAGACATATGTTTCAGCTTTTCATGAGAGAGATCATTAGATGGAAGAGGGTCTCCCAGCAAGAGGATATTGTTGATTATATGGGAATATACCACACACCCCCTCGGAGTCCGTTTCCGTACTTGGTCATGCCGTATTACAGGAACAACAAACTGTTGGAATACATGACAACACGCCACCTAGATGAGCGGCTTGCCAGGGTAAGTAAAACAGCCTCATTATCCTCTTTTGCGCCGCGGGGACTGAAGAACATGGTATTCCAGGCGAAAGAGATCGCTCGAGGGCTTGACACCCTTCACGGAAATAACATTATACACGGCGACCTCAAACCAGTGCGTTCAGTATCTTCCGACCACGTTTTCATGCACTCATTTGCATATGCAGGAGAACATCTTCGTCTCGGATGACGGACACGCTAGGATTGCGGATTTCGGCCTCTTCATGACCGTCCACGACCATGGCTTCGAAAACCCAATTCACCGGACCGTGCGCATGCGCCACTCTCCGCCAGAGTTACTTCCCCTGACCGGCTTTTTGCCGGTCATACCGACAAGGCAGAGCGACATCTTCAGCTTGGGTATTCTCTTCCTGAAGGTGCGCCTATATATGATGCCGGGCGCAAGTGACATGCACTGACATTTTGTTCATCGTACGCAGCTTTTTGATGGTCGGGTGGGCTGCCTGCCGTATGCCCACGTCCCTCCAAGCCCCCGTGATCCCGAAGAAACCAACTTACTTAAACGCATTCACGGCGGGGACCGGCCAAAACGAGCGAATCACCCGAATATTTCTGATAACATGTGGAATATCATTGCGGCATGTTGGGCAGCCGATCCATCTGCTCGTCCGAATATCCGTCAAGTCAGATCGTGGCTGGGTCAAGTTTAGTTGGTAGCAAGATAACCGGACAATACATGTTGGCTTTCAAGCAATGCTCTGCGTACTTATTGTCTTTACCGATCGCAGGTCTCTTTTAGCATTTCATATCACCCACAATATCAGTAATATAATATGTACACTATTAGCACTTCGGATTCTGATACACTGTAACCTCAGTCATCCTGTTTCGTTTCAAAGACCGTAAATTCAGCAAGCGAAATGTATATGTGGATGAAATGGCGATTCATTAAACCCATAGACTGTGGCGAGCGCTGAATGCTTTGAAAGCGTTAGTGGTATGCCACTGGAGTCAGCAGGGTCCGGCCTTGGCTCCAGAGGACAATTTGCGAGACGGCAGAAGGGGTGATGCAGATGTGATTGTTGATAATAGATGGGGCAGCGAGTATGTCTTGGAGGAGGAATAGTGCGATTGAATTTAATATAGAATATATATATATATAACGGAATATATAATATGCCTAAAGTTGATCTGGGCTGCCACGAAGCAAATGAATGGTGAACGATGTAGATTGAGTTGACGAACTTGAAGGGCTTGGGTCAGTGGCGGTGCGTTATTTCGCGGATTACATAATCTAGACACGACTGACTCTTCAAGGAGCCGCAATTGATGCCCAGTCCGAAGTACTGATCATGATTGAAACGTCGAAACTTTTTCTCCATCATAATCTTGACTCTACTCGCTCGCGAACCTCCGAATCCTGCACCACAATGTCGCAAAGTCTCCCTCTCAACCCTTACCGTATCAATACCCCTTCCCGTGAACACAACGCATATGCCACCTGCCTGGCATACGAAGCGGAGGCCATAGCGGGGTCACACTCCGTTATATCAGGTATTCAGCCCGTGACACTCGCTCGCGTGCTGGGCTATTTGATCCTCCATGCACCAACTGAACTCGGGCGGGCGAACATATCCAACGACGTGACGAGCTGTGGGACCAGAGAAAATTTGGCTGATATGGCCAGGCTATACGTAACGACCTTTATTTGTTATTGTGAGTGTTTTACATTCCATTTGCTACACCCTTATCCCTTTTCACCGTTGTTCTGCCGTAGTTAACTCAGCAGAGGGACCCACTCCTGCGCCCTCAAGCCATCCATCTAGGCCCCCGTTCGATAACGTTCCAGATACTTTTATACATATGCTTGTAGTGGCTCCTCAAAGCCATCAAAATGCCAAAAAACTCGTTAGTCTAAGTAACGTCTACGCTTAAGAATAAAACTGATGATCAGCGATAGGCTCTCGTCCGTGATAATTATCGATGTGTCATCAGCGGGCGCGTTGATTCGACAATGTTCGAAACCAACCCAGAGGTGCAAGCTGCCGCGCGCTTGAACCCCAATATGAGATTGACACTAACGCATTGCGCTCACGTCTTTCCCGAGTCCACCAATCACAATATAAACGGAGAGAGCGAAGGTGACCATAAGGTATGTCTGCTATGATTTCCCCTTCTTTAAGAACACCTCATCATCCATACCATTCAGCATCAACATGCATCCGCTGTTTGGACTATCATGGAGCGTTTTGGTCAGGTCCTCGGTGTCGATGAGCTGAACGGCCCGCAAATTCATCGCCTTGAGAATGTCATGACCATGGATGTTTCTTTTCACCAATGGTTTGATTCCCTAGTGATTTGGTTGGAAGCAACAGTGAGTGCCGTTACCTGGAGCTGTGAGGTTTCTGTCTAAATTTTATTAGCAAACGATCAATCAATATAATGCGCGTGCCACAAATCCCATCTACATAGCGGATGTACAAAATCCGATCGCACTGTCGACAAATCACGATATTCCTGCTCCCGATCCACGGTATCTCAAATTGCATGCTGCATGTGCCCAAGTGGCCCATCTTTCCGGAGCAGCGAAATACATTGACGATATTTTGAGAGATATGGAGGAGCTTGGGGTGCTGGAGAAGGATGGTTCATCGTCAGATCTATTGTACTTCAAATTGTCGTTGCTCACTATGGACAACTGATTTAGTCAAGTTTCCATTTCGCCAGGTTTGTATTTGTTTTGAGCCGTACTAGAAACAAAAAATTACTTCAACATGCCGATGCTCTGGAGCCGTTATTGAGCCGGAAAGTAGTCTCTGACCTACGAAGTAGATGATTTCGGAAGGACAGACAGCATCCTCTTGCCAATTCTGCGTCATCTCCAAGTCTGGTGTACTAGAGTGCGTATTCCAGTGATACAGTTCACTTGCAGGCAGGGAGAGAGAGTTGTGACTTTGTCGATCGAGTCCCACGCGCGTTAGATCAACGTTGGAACAAAGCTGTGCGTGGCTTCTTCGCTGGTTGGAAAACGCGACTTGACGTGCTGCAAAGAGAGCTGAGTAGGTTGGGATGTGGTTGTTGAAGTGGTGGCCAAGTAGTGGCGCAATGAACGGAAGTATCGGACCCGCGCCTCCGGAGCAAGACTTAGAGCTGAACTAGAGCTCAGTGAAAGCGAAACCCCAGCGATACATCCACTAAAACACTACACTTCAGCAGCTTGTTATGTATGCTCCCTGGCACATCAAATGGTCCAACAATCGTAGGCTGTTCCCGTTCAACGGATGGATCGTCGTCGTCCTCCTGGCGTACTCCTCTAACAGCCTCCAACGGCTAGTACGATACTCACCTTCGCGGCCAATGCCGCCAGTATACTTACTACAAGTCAAACTCGCTCTGGTACTTGGGCAACATCGTCGTATCCTGGGCAACGTTCGGCAAGTTCAAGATCAACAACACGTGGACGGGAACAAGAACGACGGCCTCAAGCGCTATGAGCTCGACGAGATCAAAGCCGCCATCGAGCTCGGCCGCACGGTGAACGTCAACGATGGGTGGAAGCCGCTCTTCGCCACGCCTGGGAATTCGAATAGGAAGTGTATGTGTGTTGTCGTTGTTTTGGCTTGTACGTCTCCCTCCCATCTTCCACTTCCCTTCTCCCCTTTTCCTCCTGCCCCTACCTGTTCCCATCCCGCCCCCTCTCTCTTCTTTCCCTCCTCTCATCCACTTAAATGATAAGGACCACTCGCTAATACTCATTCCGCAATCTTCTCCCAATGGCCCGGCAGCGGCCTCTTCTACTATCCAAAGAGGTCTTGGACCAGATCGGAATCACCTCCTCAGCGGCATCCTCACCATCTAGAACCACTTCTGGGCGCTCCTCGCCTCGTCGCTCCCAACAAGCTCGGGCGGCGCTTCTTGTTCCTCACGACCTGCACGGGGACGTTCACCTTGTTTTTGGCGTGGACGATCTGCATCCAGCAGTACCAGGCCCACCAGACGGATGCGGCCGCGCAATGGATGATCGCGCTTGTATTCGTGTTCTATGCAGCGTATGATATAGCGTTTATGCCGCTCAATGTGGACCATGCAGTGGATATCCTTCCGTACCATCTGCGAGGGAAGGAGGGTCAATGTGTTCAACTTCGTCATCTCGTTGGCATTGATCTCCAATTAGTATGCGAACCCCGTTGCGCTGACGTGGAAGTACCACGTATGTCTTTTCTCCCGTCCCCATCTCCTCTCCTCCCCCTGTTATTTCTCCGCGATATAAGGACGGCTCGCTGACACCGCTTGCCCATCTTCGCAGATCGTTACCTCGTCGGACCCGCATTCGAAGGCGGCTTCATCTGCTTCAATATCCTCGAGACGAAGAACCTCTCCCTTGAGGAGACCGCCGCGCGCTTCGAAGGCGACACGAGCAATTTGCCGGTGTCGCGCATCTCGATGAAGGCAAGAATGTAGAACACGCAAGATCAAGGAGCTTCCCAAGTTTGATCACTATCGATGGCCATGGTCGATGGCTCGTGTGCGTTCCAACTTCCTTCTTCCTTCTTTCTGTGGTGGTTGAACTTTGTGACTTGTGACTGGTGGTGATTTTGGGTTTGGGTTGGGGCGTACGGCGTGCTTCGTGCATCTGTACTATCCTGTGTTCATTATTCTCCTATGCTTATGCTTACGCTCCGCGATGAATTAAATGGCTTTGCCCTTCTCAAATCTGTTGCTGGCAATACTGGTGCGTTCGAGTAGCCGTTTGAACCTGAAGTTTGAACCTTGCTCGGACTCTACCTACATGCTGAAATGCCCGCTGGTCACCTG
This sequence comes from Athelia psychrophila, assembly GCA_001630335.1. Lineage (NCBI taxonomy): Eukaryota > Fungi > Basidiomycota > Agaricomycetes > Atheliales > Atheliaceae > Athelia > Athelia psychrophila. The sequence continues at coordinate 98,381 of KV417535.1, read as the reverse complement.
TATGGACATCAGGAATCGTGATATGGGCGTTGGACGCTGTGAATGTTCCTTCTAAATCACCTAACCTCCACACAGATTTTCAAAGGCTGCCGAGTCCACAACCGCATCGCATGGGCCTCCCACTTTTGCCAATTGGGAGTCTTCATTTTGGAGTTAGATATGATCGGTGATGATCACCTATGCTGCTTCGTGAATGACCATCGCAGTCATCTCCCGTGAGTCGCGCAATAACTTTAATGTTGGAAGCCGGCGCTTCTCATCAAGTTACAATATCATGTCCGCAGTCGGCTGGAAGCTTTCCAGTCATGCCGAAAGACATATGCTGTACTGATTCAAATTGATCATCTGGACAACGATGCTGTACAGTTAGCTACTACCTGATACAGGATCCGATAAGTTCTCCGAGTCGCCATATCACTCGATTAACACTCTTAAAGAGGGGATCTTTTCGGCTACACGAGACAATGTCTTATGATCAGAAAGATCGTCGTACATCGATGGATGTAGATCGTAAACCAGGTATTTACTCGTTTTATGCAACGGACCTGTTATCATCCGCTGATCTTCCTCCCCACCTCAGGCGAGGGCGCGAGTTCCTGTAACATCGTAGATGATGACGAACGAACCAAGGAGTCTCTGCGCCGTGCAGCCAAGCTCAGTGACCTCCTCCATAAGTAAGTCTATGACCGCACATTCTACATCGTCAGCAGCTGATTAGTGCTGCGGCTTAGATCATTCAGCGACAGGTTCAATTATCTCTTTCCCGTTGAATATACAGCCGCTAGCCATGTTCTAGCGCCAACGAGGGGAGATGAACCACAGGACTCACAAGCAGCCCTGGTAGCGTTCCGCAATCTCGACAATTCAATCGCGAGCTTGGAGGAAGCCATAATGCTCACTTCAGAAGGTCATCCGAGAAAACCAGATCTTCTCGCAGACCTCGGTCAAATATATCAAATGCGTTTTGGGCGACTTGGCGATCTCTCCGATCTCTCGATCTCGATTGCAAGCTCTCAGCGAGCGGTTGCGCTTACCCCAGGTGGTCACCCATCCAAGGCAGATCATCTCTCAACCCTCGGTTGCGGCTATGGCATACGCTTCGAGCGGCTCGGGGATCTCGCTGACCTCGAGCTTTCAATCGCGAGCTTAGAGGAAGCCGCGGTACTCACTCCCGATGACCACCCACGCAAACCAAGTCTTATCGCAGGGCTCGGTCAAAGTTATCAAATGCGTTTTGGCCGTCTCGGGGATGTCGCCGATCTCGAGATTTCGATTGCCAACGCGCAGGAAGCCCTCAGACTTACTCCGGATGGTCACCCGGACAAACCAACGAGGCTCTCAACCCTCAGTCACAGCTATGACATGCGCTTTGGGCGGCTCGGGGATCTCACCGATCTCGAGAATTCGATTACGATGCGGCAGCAAGCCGTCGCGTTTACTCCGGATAGTCACCCACGCAAACCAAATCTTCTCGCCGACCTCGGTCAAAGTTATCATGTGCGTTTTGAACGGCTTGGTGATCTCGTCGATCTCGAGAATTCGATCGCGAGCGCGCAGGAAGCCTCGGAACATACTCCAGAAGGTCACCCAGACAAACTAATGAGGCTCTCAAACCTCAGTCACGGGTATGACACGCGCTTTGGGCGGCTCGAGGATCTCGCTGATCTCGAGAGTTTGATTACGACGCGGCAGCAAGCCCTTGCGCTCACTCCGGATGGCCATCCCAACAAGCCGGGCCTTCTCACAAGCCTTGGTGACGGTTATGATACACGCTTTAGGCAGCTCGGGGATCTCGCAGATCTCGAGAATGCCATTGTGAACATTGAGCAAGCCCTTGCGCTCACTCCGGATGGTCACCCAGACAAACCAACGAGGCTCTCAGCACTCGTTCACAGCTATGATGCGCGCTTTGAGCGGCTGGGGGATCCCACCGATCTCGAGAATTCGCTCGCTCGCGCGCAGGAAGCCCTCGTACTCACTCCGGATGGTCACCCACAGAAGGCATCATGGCTTTTACGCCTCGGCAGTGTCCAAACTACAGCCTTCAATCACACTCACGAAGAATCTCATCTTCAAAATGCTTTATCGGCCATGCAATTAGCTGCACAATCGCCAGGGGGGGCTCCCAGTGTTATGCTGGATGCGGCTCGATCCTGGGCCACCTTATCTCTAAGGTCAAATGACATTCCATCGGCATTGCAGGCGTTTCGCACCGCTATAGAAATACTACCTCAAGTCGCGTGGCTGGGATTGGATATGGCTTCTCGACAAATTTGGTTAGCGAAGGAGAAGCCAGAGGAACTGGGTTGCATGGCAGCAACGTGCGCCATCCAGCTTGGTAGATTTGAAGAAGCGGTCGAGCTGCTGGATATGGCTCGCTCAGTATTTTGGCAACAGGCTTCGTCGGTGCGCGATGAGGACCATCAGGATTTGAAGGCGGAGCGGCCAGATTTGGCAGCGGAGCTCGAGGCAGTGTCGCAGAAAATAGACACCAGCAGCACTTCTGGCCTTTATACCTCCTCCTCTGACACGCAGCTATATGAGCGTCGACTGGCAAATCATCGGGGCCTAGTCTTGGAGCGGGAATCACTGATAAGGGAGATCAGGTCGCTTCCAGGGTTTGAATTGTTTCTCAAGCCGGCCTCTTTCAATCGGCTTCGCGGAGCCGCTGCCGCCGGACGCGTTATCATCATCAACATCAGCAAACTTGGAGCCGACGCACTCATTTTTGACTGCACCAATCCAATTCGCCATGTACCATTGTCAAAGGTTGATGTGGCAAATTCGTTCAAACACGCCAAGGATATAGAGATGGAGCGTACAAGCGCTGATGCTACGGAAGATCAGCAGCACTCCTTGACGCTGCATGAGCTCTGGGATAGCATCGACGTCGACATCCTCAAACATATTTCCCACTCCCCGTACAGAGCGTCCGGGAAGGAATTGGATGTCACTACCGACGGCATAGTACAGAAGCAAGCAAGGGCTGATGTCACAGAGGATTATCAGAGCTCCTGGACGTTGTCTCGGGTCTGGGAACACATCCTCAAACCAATCTTCACCGAAGTTGGAATTCCACTACAGCGCATACAGGACCACGTTCCTACAGACCGAATCTTTTGGTATTTAACTGGCCCACTTAATTTCATCCCGATCCACGCCGCCGGCTCTGTCAGCCAGCTTGTCGTTTCCTCCTATGTCACTACCCTGAGCTCACTCGCTGAAGCACAGAAGCGACAGAGCGAGGCGATCAGTGGACCTCCGATGCTGCTTGCGATCAGCCAACCCGACACTCCAGGACAATCACGTATTGCCCATGCCACAGACGAAGTCGACATGGTCATGCAGACAGTTTCGGCAGCGGGTTGGCCAGAAGGGAAATTACAGCGCTTTGATGGCGCCCAAGCTACCATCGATGAAGTTTCCACCGCGCTAAACACGTGCTCTTGGGTGCATTTTGCCTGTGATGCAGTGCAAGACCCAAAGGACGTAATGGGGAGCGCATTCTCATTGCATGATGGAAGGCTAAAGCTATTCCAGATCGCAGCCAAGCGACTCCCTTCCGCTCGATTCGCATTCCTTTCAATGTCCCAGTCGGCGTCTGGACTAGAGGACTCTCCCGGAGAAGCCATGCATCTCTCCGCAGGAATGCAGTTCGCCGGATTTTCCAGTGTCATCGCGACAATGGGGAGTATTCATGATGAAGATGCCCTCGTCATCACTAAACACACTTACGGATACCTTCTGCGGAACGGGCTGGACAAGGTTGATCTCTCCGAAGCAGCCGCTGCATTGAATTACGCTGTATCGCGGCTTCGAGAAGATCCAACCGTCACGGTGGAAAGATGGGCGCCATTCGTGTACTATGGTGCTTGATGCGCTTGGTAAGTGCTTTTGCTCTTGAATGTGCGATGCGGGTTAACCTTACGATCATATCTGCTGCAGCAAGCGCACTTTCTTTGATTTGTCTGTCATGAAGCGCTCAAGATGTGTTGTTTGTTATTTGTATAATGTTGTCTTGACTTGTCCTGTTATTTGCTTCCTGTGTACTACATATCCGTATGCTATAGCTGGCGATGCGTTGCCTGCTGTAATTGCCCAACAGCTGGACTTGCACTGCCGTCGACATTGTCGGACCTTGGAGCGACCGCCTCTAGAGGAACGTCCCAAGCAGTGGACTCGATTTCGATATTTTCGCCGCGGGTAGGCATTCGTGATCAGATGTCTGATGGTGTCAAGTGCGATGCAAAAAGCGCTAGCACGCGCCCGGTTTCCCCGGATGCCGATTGGAGGATATGCTCAAGCTCCTTGAAATGGCCCGCCTCGACCATGCGGTCCGCCTCGTTCACCACCAGGAACTCCAGTCCGCGGATCTGCTTCACAAGCTCGTCATCCTAGCTCAGGCTGTTAGTACCCAGACGGAGAGGAAAGCTTTTATGACTGTATACACACATTCTCAAGGATATCCCGTGCCCGGGCGCCACGACGAGGGCTTCGACGCCGCGGTCGAGCACGCGCCACTGCTTCTGCGCAGACATCCCGCACACGATCGTGGCGATGATCACGAGCGGGGCGCCCTTTGGCTCGCTCTCCTCCTGCGCCTCCCCTTCCCCTTCATATTCTTCGCGTTCCCCTTCGCGGAAAACAGAGGCACACACACATCGTCCTCAACCTCCTCTTAGTTTTTGGGTTCAGCAGACTCGTCCTCGTCCTCGTTCTCGTCCGTGTCATTTTGAGGGGCTTGAGCTTGGAGACGCAGGGTGAGATGCGCCGCGACCTGCAGCGCGAGTATCAGCGCATTCAGCTGCCTCTTGGTCTTCTTGGAGCTGTTGGTCTGAGAGAGGATGTGGTGCAGGATCGGGAGGTCGTACGCGAGCGTCTTGCCGGATCCCTGTGCGGAGATGCTGTCATGTCAGTTTCAACTTGCGGGGAGAGCGGGAGCGCGGAGACGCACGGTCTCGACCATGCCGACGACGTCACAGCCTGACAATGTGGCTGGGAGAGCGCGCGATTGGATGGGGGGTCGGAGAGAGGAACTGGTTGGCCTGTGGGGGGAGCGATGGAGGTGGCTGTTCAGGCCGTAGGGATACCATAGCTGTATGAGGTTTTCGGCTGTACGTCGTGATGAGTTCAGAGTGCAAGACGTTCGGCTCAGGGCCTCAGGCTGCGCTCACAATCAAATGTCTCCTCCACAGTCTCTGGCTCGAATTCTTCCTCGACATCGACGAGGATAGGCCCCTGGGGGACATTATGAAACTGGAAATGCACAGATGTTTACTAGCCGAGATGGTTATTTATTCCCGGGTAGAGTGTGTACCACGGAGAACTATCACAAATGATGAGTATATGTCTCAGCGACTCGCGAACGATGAAAGGGAAGTGGCAGCAGTGGCAGCAGGCCGTCACGATCACTTGCCGGCGGCAAGCTAGAGAAACGCCGGGCCCCGGCACCTTGCTATTGTCATTGATGCACAATAAATTATTGACAAAGAAAGGTTTCTTGCAGCCAACTTGCAGTCGTATCCATCTCTCGTGAGTCGTGCAGTAAATTTGGCAATCGCCTACTTGATGATCGTGTGAGTCGATTTGTAAAGCACAGCAGTTCACACGGCCTCGGGTCGGATGCAGACAGGGCAAAGCAGATGATCGAGGGCCGAATCGAGATTGGTGACTCGGAGGGTACAGCCGCTGCACGACTACAAAGTCAAATGCTGCAAGCCCGGAAATACCAAGCGCTACATCCTGTCCCTGATAGCTGTAGGGCTCATGACCTCCTCCGTTTCCGTTTCCGCTCTGTGTACCCAGCCTTCACATTCTATTTTCGTGATGGGTTGAACTGGCCCTAACCTCAAAGTCCGTCCCCGCGCTAGCTCAGCTCGAATCCAGGCCGTTGAATGTTCAACACTGATCACCTGTGCACTCTTCTTCGTGGAAGCCCCTTGCAGTTACCTCCCGTGAGTCGCGCAAAGCTCTAAATTTGGAAGCCGGTCACTTGATGAGAAGCGTTTTGACATTGTACAGCAAGCTCGGAATAAGCATGCGCTACGTCCTATCATGTCCAGTCGGCAAACTTTCCAGTCAGGCGGAAGGACATGCTGCACTAGGATCCAGATTGATCATCTGGATAACGACGAAGCATATGGTGGCTACCATATAACCATCACTTCGCAGTCCCTGCAGCATTGGCATACACCACCATCACGCCCACCACTAGCTGTTTGTCTCAATGGCACATCCGAGCCAAGTATACGCTCGACAACTGTTTCCCATGCAGTTTGGATATCCATTGTACTACCCGGAGCCATTGGACAATCTGTCGCTAGAGCTTCGCAAACGTGGCATCAGTATCGGAGACGTCGGCCATGTCACGCCCGAAGGGCGATTTCACTTTGCATTCAATATCTTCACCCCTCAAACCAACACCGCGATCAACCATTTTGGGGCGCCCGTTGGATTTCACCACCTAGTATTGCGAGATATCTCGCGCTCGCGAAACAAACATCCCGAGAAATCTGCACTGAAGATCGAGGGAAAGTTCAAGAAGACTGTTGACGTTGGTCTGGCCGCTAATGGGAGTGACGGGTGAGCGTTGAATGCACATGCCAGCATATCTTTTCTCTGAAGTCATAACCAGATCCACCACTTCGCCCGTCGAATTTAAAATAAACTACAATTTCGCCACATCGACTTCGGAATCTGCACTGCTGACTATGCCACACGGCGCAATGGGCGAGGACTACGACCGCATAAAGGACATCCGCGCATACTCGATAGAAAACGCTCCTTCGTGGTATACATTCATCAACGGAACATTAGGCCGTGAGGCACCCAACGGCTCGCTCTATGTCGTAACTGGATGCGACAAGTCTGCCACCTGGGGCATCGCGACAAACGCAGAAAATACCTCATCTTCAGATGTCTCATTAACATTCACCGTGAAATTTGTTTCAGCCAGCGCTGGCTACTCTTGCTCCTGGAGTACGACAGGCGGGCCAATTGTACGTAGTAGCACTACATCGCATCTCGCTGAAGGAGTCGAACAACCGCAAAACCCCGTCGAGCCACTGTCCAGGGGTTCCCGGAGGCGCAACAGGACGCAGCGACCAGTCCCCGTCGAGCCACTGCAAAACCAGTGCCTTTTTATTAGGGGTTTCAAGATTATGATCCGCGAAGGGCTATTGAATACATTCTTCGATCGGGACCCTAAGCCGGAATCCATCACTGACAATTCGAATGTCAACACCCTGTTGCGGCAAAATGGAAAGTCGTTTCCAGGCAGCGAAAAAGGAAACGAATCCGGGCCAAGCGCTTTGGGCGGCTCTTCTCAGTCTGGAGGTGAAACATCTCTTCATGAAGGAGCCGATGATTGGATCGACAACGTCGAACTGGACCCACTTATTGGCGTACGTACCCGTTTGATTCGCAGCGAGAAGGAATGTTTATCATGCTTCCCGACAGCCGTATCATGCTCTTGATACTATCAACAAACATTTGCTCGGAACGGTGCGCCAAAGCTCTTGTCTTTTTACACAACTTAGCTGACCAGGATTTGAAATCGAATCTTGAAGACTCCGCAAGCTCAGGTTGCCATCAGTCATGAGAGTGACTGGTGGGACCTATCTCCGGTATGCCCTCCGCATTTTGCCTTCCACAAGTGAAATTATAAGTCGAGAAAATTTAGGGTGCGACTCTGGCAAATGAAGACGAAATCATCAGGCGGTTAGCCAGCCATTTTACGCCGTCCACAGAATCCGGTTAGCCGTAAAAATACTCGCCATATCAAATATCAGTCAATTAACATTCTTGAAGAGGGGGTCTTTTTGGCTACACGAGAGGATGCTCAGAAAGGTGATGGTACAGCGAGGGGTATAGATCACGATCCAGGTATTTACTCGTTTTATGTAACTGATTCTTCCACTAATCTTTCTTCCCCCACCTCAGGCAAAGGCGCTTTACCTAAAGTGCGCCATCTGCCAAGCTCACACGTCCATTCAGGTATTCGCCCGTTTTATGTAGCTGACCTACTATTATCCGCTAATCTTTCTCTCATCACCTCAGACGAAGGCCGTTTACCTAAAGTGCGACATCTTCTATTTCAAAGAGTCATCACTGAATACCGACCGATCAGGATTTAACAAGCGAGATCAAGCCCGACGAACACTATTTCGCGTATGGAGGTATGTCTACAGCCCATAGCTGTTGACTGGTGCGATGCGACTAAGCTGCCCGATGTTAGCCTACTCAGAGGTCTATGGAGGTGATTGGACGGATGCATCCACCGGAAAAGTTACTAAGGTATTTTTTCTATGCGGCTTTCAAGTGCATTCATCCTATTTAACCGATGCTCGGCTTGTAGGTTGCAATTAAGGCTCTACGAGGAGTCACCAACGATGAAGGAGAACTCAAAAAGATCAAAAAGGTCAGTCGTCCTTGCAAGCAATTCCTCCAGCGACTAACCGGCATCACGAAATCAGAGGCTGCTCCGTGAAATACGAGTGTGGGAGCAACTCGAACATCCCAACATCACCCCATTCCTTGGGGTTGTCAATGCCTTCGGGCCGCTTCCTGCTATGGTATCTCCTTATTATTCGAAAGCCAACATTAATCAGTACACACTGGATAATCCGGACACGGACAGGCTCCCGCTGGTGAGTTTTGTCTGTAACTGCTTGGTTGGGGGAAGTCAACAGACACGAAATAATCGCCTATAGATATTGGGTGTGGCCAGAGGCCTCGCATATCTCCACTCTTTAAACATACTCCACGGGGATCTTAAAGGAGTGAGTTTTCATTCATTCTGTATGTCTTAAAAAATTCATCTTACTGTTCGCATGAATAGCACAATGTCCTCATCGACGACAACTCATCTCCTCGTCTCGCTGATTATGGCCGAACTAGGATCGTAGAGCGCAGGGGCTTCACCAGCGCATTTACCGGTACTGGACGATATATGGCCCCAGAGCTCACGGCTATCTCCGATGATATCTCATTTCCGACGCCAACCGCAGACAGCTCCGAAGACGATATGCTGTCCAGCGAAACTACTGCGATATTGGACCCGATTATAACCAAAAAGACTGACATTTACGCGTTCACTATGGTTGTAATGGAGGTACGCATACGGCTCACTCCGTTTACAATCCATTTCGTGGACCAGCTGAACTAACCATGGTCTTTCAGATCTTGACGTCCAAGCTGCCGTTCTTCTATATCCGCCAAGAGCATGTCGTTGTGATCCTGACGCAAGACGGCAAGCGGCCAGATCGCGTGCGATGCCTGCCTACCCACTTTGCCGACGAGATCTGGCAGTTAATGGAAGATTGCTGGCACCGCGACCCACAGGCCCGGCCGGAGATGGACGCAGCTATTTCTCGTCTTGAGGAGATGCAATCAAAGAATTTGAGGGTGGCCTGGGAAGAAGGCCCGCACGAGGACATGAAGGCCAGGGAGATAACAAAAATCCAACGTAGGGAGTTGGACGCCGACGCCGAAACAAGATAGAAAACAGAGGCGCAAGACGACGCTATACGAGAGTCCACGGTTTCCGATGCTCAGAAAGATGGTGGTACAGCGATGGATGTGGTTCAAGAACTAGGTATTTATTCGTGTTATCTAACTGACCTGTGATCTTCCGCTAATCTTTCTCTCCCCACCACAGGCGAAGACGCTTTATCTAAAGTGTGCCATTTGCTGTTTCAAAGAGCTATCACTGAATACAGGCCGATAAGGACTTAACTGGCGAGATCAAGCACGAAAAGCGACATTTCGCGAGTGGAGGTATGTCTACAGCACATAGCAGTTGATTGGTACAACGCGACTAAGCTGCCTGGCGCCCTTAGCATACTCAGATGTCTATGGAGGGGATTGGACGGATGCGTCCACCGGAAGAGTTACCAGGGTATATTTCCAGTTTGATTTTCAAATGTATTCATCCCATTTAACCGACCATGCTTGGCTATCAGGTCGCAATCAAAGTTCTACGAGGGATCACTGACAATGAAACAGGACTCATGAAGACGAGAAAGGCAAGTCGCCTTTGCAAGCCTTTCAGCTAACGACTGAGCGGCATCACGAATTCAGATGATCCGCCGTGAAATAGCGGTGTGGATGGGTCTCGAACATCCCAACATTACCCCTTTCCTTGGAGTTGTGACTGGCTTCGGGCCGCTTTCCGCTATGGTGTCTCCCTACTGTTCGAAAGAAACCATTGTTCGGTACACGCTGGAAAATCCTGTGGTAGACAGGCTCCCGCTGGTGAGTTTTGCCTGCTGCTCTCTGCTTGGGGAGTCACCTGACTCAAAAGACCGGTTATAGATATTGGGTGTGGCCAATGGCCTCGCGTATCTTCATTCCTTGAACATCATCCATGGGGACCTTAAAGGGGTGAGCCTCTGTTCATTCAACACATAATTAAACTACCAGACTGAGTGTTTGCGTCAATAGGACAACATTCTCATTGACGACGATTACTCCCCTCGTCTGGTTGATTTTGGACGATCTAGGATCTTGGGGCGGAGGGGCTTCACCGACGCACCTACCGTACCTAAACGGTATATGGCGCCAGAGCTCATGGTTATACCCGATGACATCACAACCGCGGACAGAAAAATTGAAATTTACGCGTTCGCTATGGTTGTAATCGAGGTATGCATACTAGCTGACTTCGTTGACAATTCCGGCCGAATTAACTTTGTGGTCTTGCAGATTTTGACGTCTAAGCCGACATTCCTTGTTTTCCTCCATCAGCATTACGCTGCGATGTTGATTCAAGGCGGCAAGCGGTCAGGCAATGCACGATGCTTGCCTACCCACTTTGCCGATGAGATTTGGGAGATCACGAAAGATTGCTGGCACGACGACCCACAGGCCCGGCCGGAGATGGCTGCAGTTATTCTTCGTCTTGAGGAGATGCGATTAAAGAAATCGAGGGCTGCTTAGGAGCTTGTTGGGAGGAGTGAAGGCAAAGGAAATGTCACAAATTATGTAGAGTCGTTCCAGCTGGCTTCACCTGGGACACTAGCCTCACCGCATGTAATCCTCATCTATATCGATCTAGCTTGTGACCCGAACCATTTCGAAGATGCTATTATGCCCATTGGGAGAGAACGCCACGTTAGTAATGGGAGCGGCCCATATGCATCTTATCGCATTCAGTCCGTGTAGCCAAGTGTGCGGCAAGCTAGATAGATGCAGCCCGGCGAGCTCCTAGACAGTGGAGGGTTGGTGTTTAAACGAATTTTCAGTGATTGACAGATATCAGCTGTCTGGTTTGGGCAAGAAATGTGGATTAGAGAGGTCTCTTATCTAGGCGGAGATTGATACAGCCTGAGAATGCTGCGCTCCGGTTCTTCATGGTTTCTGTCAGTCGTTAAAGTTAGTGCCATCGCTGGCAGGTAATGGATATCATCGTAAACGCAGATATACTCACCATTTGAACTCCTCTCGTTCGTTCCTGAGCTCGTACAGGTCCCATTCAGGCAAAGGCCTTACCTTCGTAGGCAAGGCCGCCCCCTTCTCGTCGCTTGAGTCTCCCACCCGGTCTACCGCGCACAGCTCACATCCGCGTACAACTCGCGTAATCCGGGAACATCCTAGACGACCTTTAACACGTTCAAGATCAACGACACCTAGTCCTGGCGGATCCCCTCGATTCTGTAGGGATTGCTGAGGGTGTTGCAGATATGTCTGATCTGGTCCGTGGGCGAGTCGCCTAGGTGGTTGATTAGCAAGGGCCGGGACGCTCATATGCTGCATATGAGCAGCTGTCCTTCTTCATTCCCTATCGTCCCTCGACTCCGTCCCTCCTTTCAGTTGTTCGTTTGGCTCGACCCAATCTCACCTCCCCTTCTTTGAATGATGCCAGAAGAACCATACTCATTCGCTTCGTTCGTTCGCAGATCCTCACGTACTGCCACACGGACGACGACGAGAACGAAGGCCTCGTGCGGTACGGATTCTATGAAATCAAAACTGCCGTTGAGCTCGACCGCACTGTGCATCGACTGAAAGGCGCTCTTCGCGAAGCCAGTAAACAGGAAGTGCGTGTGGATTACTGTTGCGTCGACTGGTACGTCTCCTTCCCTTCTTTTACTTCCCCTCCCCCTCCTTCTTCGGTTCTTCTCGACCTTTCCTGCCTCTACCTATTCCCACCCGCACTCCCCCTCTTCCCTATCGCTCCTCGTCTGGCTAAATGATAAGGACCACTCGCTGATACCCACCCCCGCACAGTCTTCTCTCAATGGTCTGGCAACGGTCTCTTCTCCAACCACATCAATGAGATCCTGGACCAGATCGGCGCCACCTCCCCCACGATCCAGCTCCTTATCAACGGCATCCCCGCCATCTGGAACCTCTTCTGGGCGCCCCTCGCCTCCCCGCTCGTCGAGAAACTCAGGTGACGCTTCTTGTTCCTCATACCCTGGTACCTGCACCTTCTTCCTGGCGCGGACGATCCGCATCTGGCAGTACTAGGCGCACCAGACGGGCGTGGCGGCGCACGGGATCATCGCGTTTGTTTTTTTGTTATATGCGACACACGCCGCTCGTTGTGAGCTATACGGTGGATATGCTGCCGTACTACCTGCGCTCGAAGGGGTTCAACGTGTTCCTTCGTCACCTCGTTGGCATTCATCTTCAAGCAGCATGCGAACTCAATGCGAAGTGGAGGTACTATGTGCGTCCCTGCTCCATTCTCCCTCGTCCCCTCCCTTCCTTCCCACGCTATAAGGGCAGCTCGCTGATGCTTGCCCCGTCTTTGCAGATCGTCTACGTCTTCTGGCTTGCGTTCGACGGCGTCGTCATCTTTCAACATCCTCGGGACGACGAACCTCTCCCTCCCCCGAGGAGACCACCGCGCTCTTGGAAGGCGGCTCGAGCAGGTCGCCGGCGTCGCGTATCTTGATAAGGGCAAGAACGTAGGGGCGCACGAGATCACGCAGGATGTTGGTGAGAATGGGAGTGATAGCTACTCCCCTTCCGAGTTCTCCCAAGTTTGATCATGGTCGGTGGTCGATGGCTTGTGTGCGCCAACTTCCTTTTCCCTTCTGTCTGTGGTGGTTGAACTTTGTGACTTCTGACTTGTGGTGTTTTTGGTTTTTGGTTGGGGCACGCGGCGTGCTTCGTGTCTCTACTATCATGCGCTCATAATGCTCTTACGCTTATGCTTACGCTCCACGATGAATTAAATGGCTTTGCCCTTCTTGAATCTGTTGCCACCAATCCCAGTGCACTCGGGTAGCTGTTTGAACTTGCAGTTTGAACATTTCTCGAACTCCTACATTTTGAAGTGCCCGCTGGTCATCCGGACGGACGTCAGGATTGTTTATAAATGTGTTGGGTGCTGTAACTTTAAGTGTTCCTTCACCTGACATCCACACGGAATTTAAAGGCTGCCGACTCCGCAATCGCATCACATGCCCCTTCTATTTTTTGGCATCTCCATCTCTGGGTTAAGATGTGTATCAGATCGCGAAAAACGATTTCAATGATCAGGTAGGCTAGAGCTTTGCATTCTATTCGGAATAGGTGATTTCATAGTGTCAGCCCAATGCCACCCTCCGTCTGGCGTCCAGTACTAGTGGCCAACACGTGTAATGTATCGATAGGACCTTAAGTTCAGGCTAATTCCTTGTGACTGAGGTCATCGAGAGGTTCACATTGAGTATTGACTAGGACAAATTTGACTTGGGTTCAAAGCCACATCCAAACCGGCAATTCATAGTGTTTGTTGGTGCGTCGCCCTCATTCAAGTCATTCAAGTATCCTATCCGGCCTACCGCGCACAATTCGCGCTGGTACTCCGGAAATATCCTAGACGACCAAGATTAACAACGCCTGGCCCTGACAGATCCCCTTGATTCTGTAGGGATTGCTGAGTGTGTTGCAGATATGTCTGATCTGGTCTGTGTGCGAGTCGCCTAGGTGGTTCATCAGGTGAGACCGGGACGCCCAGATGCTGCATGTGAGTGGTTGTCCTTCCTTCCTCCCCCTCCGCCCTTCCTTTCTGTTCTTCCTTTGGCTCGGCCCAATCTCGCCTGCTCTTCTTTGAGTGATGCCAGAAGAACCATACTCACTCATCTCGTTCGTTCGCAGATCCTCGCATTCTACCACGCGCATGGCGACAAGAACAACGGCCTCATGCGTTACGAATTCGACGAAATCAAGGCAACTATCGAGCTCGACCGCACCGTCCACGCCAACGTCGACTGAAAGTCGCTCTTCGCGATGCCGGGAAACAGGAAGCGCATGCGGATTGTTGTTGCTAGCGTGTACGTCCCCTTCCCTCCCTCCCTTCTTCCGCTCTTCCCGACCCCTCCTGCCCCTGCCTGTTAGCCTCCTGCCCTCCACCTGTTCTCTACCGCCCGTCCTGCCCAGTCAAATGATAAAGGCCACTCGCTGACACTCACCCCCGCACAGTTTTCTCCCAATGGTCCAGCAACGGGCTCGTCTGGTCCTACCTCAACGACGTCCTCGGCCAAATCGGCATCACCTCGCCCACGATTGAACTGCTCACCGACGGCATCCCTACCATCTGGAACATCCTCTGCGCGCTCCTCGTTTCGTCGGCGGTCCACAAGCTCGGGAGGCGCTTCCTGTTCCTCACGAGCTGCACGGGGATGTTCCTCCTTCGTGGCGTAGACTGCATGCGTGCAGCGGTACCAGCGTACCAGATGGACGCGGCTGCGCACGGGATGATCGCGTTTATATTCCTTTCTACGGCGGTGTTCACACAGCTCATTGTGGCTATACGGTGGAGATCCTGCGGTACCACCTGCGCGCGAAGGGGTTCAATGCGTTCAACTTCGGCATCTCGTGGGCGTTGATCTTCGAGCGGTATGTGAACCCGATTGCGCTAGAGGCATTGGAGTGGCAGCAATACATGTCTCCTATCCTCTCATCACTGCATTTGATCTTCAAGGACGGCTCGCTAACCCCCCGCCCTTCTTCACAGATCATCTACGCAGTTTGGCTCGCCTTCGAGGGCGCATTAATCTACTTCAACATCCTTGAGACAAATAACCTCCAAGACGACGACGGAGGGCAAGAATGTAGGGGCGTACGAGATGAAGGAGAATGATGATGAGCAAGGCCCGCCGGACTGGAGCCATGTTTAGGGTGGTGGCATCCCGGGTATCACACTACTTTACATACCTCGTCTTGGGTCTCATGTGCTCGCTGGCAACAAGTCTACCCCTGTCTTCCAATAGCATATTTCATTTCGAAGGAAAAAAATGTGTCAGCACATAGTGCCGCCGGCGGCCGGGTTGCCGACGCGCATAACCCCTTGTGAGCCAGGCTCCTGTTAGATCTTGTCCAGGTCATCTTTTCCCCTTTTCCTCTGCTTTTCCTTCCTGCTCAACATCATATTCCTCTAGATCCCTTATGTATATGTGATTTTCCATTTGGCTCGTCTCCTTCAAGTCTGTCCTACAATTTGCTTCGAATTCCTCTTTGATGCTTCTATCCGAGTCATAGAGGCGCCGCATCGTAATTACCTCCACTGCGACCAGTTTCTCGCCGCTGCCTCCGCCAGCCTTCTCGTCAGGTACATCAACTCATCAGCTTTGTAATATGTCTCTATTGCTAGGGACATGCTATGGGCACCCTTCTGCATTGCATGACTACAAGGCCGTGTGAGCGTCCTAAGCATTCACATCACACCTCCTTTCTCTTCCCCTGCTCCTCCTTCGAGACTTTCCGAAGACCACGAGCCATGAACACTTTGACCATGCCCACGAAAGGAACAATGATTAGCAACAAAGGTAAGATCTTATTTGACGTCAGCAGGTTCAGAATCAGTGGTGGCGACGAAACAGGGCACACCTGACCGAATTGCCATATCGACTGTGGGCTATCCGACGGTGCGAAGTGATTCCACACGATGAGTAGCTCGGTATTCATCACTGTGAGTGCCCACAGGATCAGAATGACCAGGAGCTGCCCGGTCAACGGCCCATCGAAATCGGGGCTCCATGTCTGGCCGTCGTTCTGCAAAGTACGTGTGGATTAAACCGCTTGAATTAACGCATGTTGTTTAGTACGCACGTTATCTCTGTGCTCAGTAAGCACCTCGATACTGTTCCTTTCGATGTCGATGTTGAAATTTGACTTCGGAACGTGCATGGGGAAATCTGTCTGCGCAGGCACGACATTGGCAGGAAGCGCGCTAGCAGCCTTCTTTGCCTTCACTTTGGCGATGAGTGGCACCAGATATCCTCGGACGGTCATGTAGATGTACGAAAAGACGACAATGCCGCATACAGCGCCACCAACAATCCTGCCGGCGTTGAAAAAACGGATAGGGCGCAAGAATACCAGCCGAGCGTTGTCGTTGCACGCAGGATTGCTGCCAAATATCGGGGCAGTTATGAGGCCCGCGAGTGCGAACGCGAAGACGACAATGCTTTGAAATACTGATAGCAGTTGCAGGATGGGGGCATCTCCCTCGACGAAAGCTAGTAGGCAGAAATTGGTCACCCAACACAGCGTGAGCAGGTATAGGACGACAAGCGCGCTGTGAAATTGTGAGTCGAACAGACCAGTGACAAATGGCTGGAGTGAACTTGCTCGTGAAAGCTAATATCAGGCTCGGGCTGTAAGCCGAGGATGAGTGCTGTGACGGCCATGGCGATGTTGGTGGCAATCAGAGTATATTCGGCCCCGCTGATGTCGTCTCTCGAGCCAGATCGAGCAGCCTGAAACCCTGAAAACTGCTGCGTCAGTTCCTGGGCGGCCGGCGGCTCGAATAGACTGACCGATGAATAGAGTCTGCAAATAGAAAGAAACGCGCACGCCGACTCCACTGATGTCGGTGTTCATTGGCGGCCCTCCTACGTATGCGCAAGTAGTCGCTGAATTTGACATTGTGCGAGAGAATGAAAGAGCAGGAGCAAAAAGTATCGGACTAAGTAATAGCACGGCGAGGTCAACACGAGGAACGGGCCCCATAATTATCGACGCGTAACTTAACAGCATGAATTCATTCCTTAAGCAGGTTCCAATCAGATGGAGAATCTGCAGATGGCGCGGGCCAGTGGCGTTCGGTGACATCCGGATTCACTGGCAAACACTTTGGATATTGTGGAAGATTGTGGACGGTTTCCACAAAGCAGAACATTGGCATATTTACTCGACAAATTTATGGTGTTCAAATCTACGCACTGATCGAGTGTAACCTGAACGTATGTTGGTTTGTAAGTTTGCAAATGAAGCTAACGCCGGAGGCAGTGAACAGATAGTCAGGGTCAGGGTCAGGCTAGGGAAGAACTCAGGCTCCGGGTCAGCCGTTCGACTTCTTTCGATCTTGCAACTATGTAACTTTTCAGATATGCACAACACATGCTTTGTGATAGTGCCAGATAGTGCCCAGGCCATCGCATACCTGGAACGATCCATCCCTCGCTTTAAACACGTTCAATGTCACGCGCCGGTCAACCAATCTTGGTCACTGGCGTCTTCTAATGCAATTTGAATCAGTACTTGTCGATGCACTAGGTTGTCGCTTTCCTCACACCAACATCAACCAGTCGCTTAATTTCCATAAAATTCTGTTAAACCTCGCACTCTACCCACGTCTTTCATCTCACCGAATGTCCATCCCTATTCCACAGCCAGGCCACGGTCTCACAGTGATCCGAGTGCAGCGTCCAGAAAGCCCACAAGCAGAAGATCCAAGTCCGGAATCTAGTGCTTTGCTTCCCGCGAGCAGTGGCCAGATTATTGTCAAAGGGCCTGGCGTGCTCGTTCGCAAGACATTCGACAAACTAGGAGGAGTATTGGAGAGCGTGGCTACCAAGGGGGCTCGAGCCATGAAACTTGGCCCCGAGTGCGCCGCTGAGGAGGTGATGTCCTTTCTAGGGAATGGCGAGAGCTGTGTGAGGAAGCTTGACGAGCTCTATCACTGGCAACAAAGATCCACAACCACATCGGAACGACATCATTCAAATCCCAAACCACCAGATTCAGTGAAAAAGCTGCAGAAGCTGTGCAAGAAGTTGGCCGGGTACACTCATGGGTATGTGGGCTTCGTATCTTTGTCTACACCACATATTAACAGGCGCGCTTTCGCACAGACACCCTCCCGAGACTCAACTTTTGGCATTCAAGAGAATTGTGATGCTCACGACTCGATTCATTGGCCTTAGATGCATGTTCGCGGACCCTCTCGCCTCGAAAATGCGAGTAACGTCTTTGGATCAATCCAGCCTATCTCGTTTATGGAGGGCGTCTGCTAGTCACGGCGGCTTAGAATGGGACTTCTTTCTTAAATTTGCGGCATATTGTATAACGGCTTCTGACCGCATCACATCGGCCGTGGAAGAGTGTCCGCCTTCTCATTGTGGACGCTTTCATACTGTTGAGTGCGTGTCCGAGAACCTGATTCGCTCGATATCCTCGTACGTAAAACCTTCGCCGCTCTCTTCTATGGAGAATCCACTGATGGGATGCCATGTATAGAACTGACGCCACGGAGTTGTCGAGGCTGGCTGCCATCCGATACCTGGCGGGGATTTTTGGGCTGCACACCTTTTGGAGTCAAAGAATTGACAAGAGCCCGCAATCACAGGAGGATTTCATTTGCGCCAGGCATCCACCAGAAATTACTTCTGTCTACCAAGATCCATACTCGCTGGTGAATGGGATATGCAGAGTTAGTGTGGTACTTCTCCAAGATCTCTCAATGGATGCGAAAGATCGTGTCACTTCGGACACTTTGATCCCATCGGATACGGAAGGGATTCGTCTGTTACTGGATGCATATTGGCAGCATCTACCTAGGACACTCCAAACTTTTGTAGATGACGACGAACGAAGCAAAGAGTCTCTGCGGCGCGTAGCGGAGCTCAGTAACCTTCTCCAGGGGTTAGTCTTCAATCGCGCATTTTACATTATCGGCAGCTGATTAGTGCTGTGACTTGTTCAGCGAGAGGTCCAAGTGTCTTTTCCCCGATGCATCGACAGCTGCTCGCTATGTCTTAGAGTCGATATTGGAGGATGGCTCGCGGGACCAGAGGGGCGGGGATACATCAGGCAGTCGCCATTTGGGAGGGGTGTACTCTGTTGCATTCTCCCCTGATAGCAGGAAGATTGTGTCGGGGTCGGAGGACAGGACCGTGCGGGTGTGGGATGTCGTCACGGGGCAAGCTGCCCTCCCGCCACTTGAAGGCCATGAGGAGCATGTGGTTTCTGTTGCATTCTCCCCTGATGGCAAGAAGATTGTGTCGGGGTCGAGGGACAAGACCGTGCGGGTGTGGGATGCCGTCACGGGACAAGCAGCCCTCCCGCTACTTGAAGGCCATGAGGATCCGGTGGTTTCTGTTGCATTCTCCCCTAATGGCAGGCAGATTGTGTCGGGGTCGAGGGACAAGACAGTGCGGGTGTGGAATGCGGTCACGGGGCAAGCTGCCCTCCCGCCACTTCAAGGCCATGAGGCTCCGGTGTTTTCTGTTGCATTCTCCCCTGATGGCAAGAATATTGTGTCGGGGTCAGTCCGTGTGATCTAAGTTCGAGGCGTTGCAATTTGTAGGGAGAAGATCTAAAATTAGACCTTCCCCCCCAGCTGGGGGGGGAAGGTCTAATTTAGGGGAGGAGTCTTAAAGGCAACTAGCAAGCCTTGAACACAGGAAGGGGAAAGCCATGAGTTGCGAGTGTTTAAGAGTGCGTGCAGCGTTGTAGTGATTCGTGAAGTCGAAAGAAGGGGAACGGAGGTATTAGTGCACATCCCGAAGTTTCTTTTGTGTATAGAGTGGGAAGTCCGGAAGTCAAACGTATTAAAAAAGTAGGAGAGAAGATACAATAAGAAGCCCAGGATAAGATTGTTATGTAGGGTCGGATATAGATATCAAACTCCTCCCTCTCGCAGACTCTCACACGTGCTGTCCTGCACTTCCACCAGTCGTGTCGGTCACCACCCTGGTTTACGCCGTTGTCACTAGCCCTTTCTAGTCAGAGGTCACATTGAACACGTTTAAAGTCTAACCAGATGCCAGACGTTTCCAGACGTTTTCGGTTTGTAATAAACAGCCTCAACCTTTTTTAGACTCAGACTTCGTCTTAGATGTTAAAGTCTAGGACGCCCTTCCGTTGGTCAGCCTACGACTTTATCCAGGGGTAGTTAAGGTTTGCCGCTCAAGACGAGGGCACTGCCGTAGGGTGTGGGCGTGTCAGAGCAGGGGACTGGGGCTCTGTTAGAAGGACGGTAATCCCCTCTTACGTTGTCTGGTGTGGACTGGGAGTACCGGAAGTTCACCGCCCTCCCGACGAACAGGGCACTGCCGTAGGGTGTGGGCGTGCCAGAACAGGGAGCTGGGGCTGTGTTAGAAGGACGGTAGTCCCCTCATACGTTGTCTGAGGTGGCTTAGGAGTACCGGGACTTCGCCGCCCTCCCGACGAACAGGGCACTGCCGTGGGGTGTGGGCGTGCCAGAACAGGAGGCTGGGGCTGTGTTATAAGAACGGTAGTCCCCTCATACGTTGTCTGGTGTGGTAAGGGAGTACCGGAACTTCACCGCCCTCCCGACGAACAGGGCACTGCCGTAGGGTGTGGGCGTGCCAGAACAGGA
>KV417535.1:0-71718 GCA_001630335.1 Athelia psychrophila | reverse complement strand
CAAAGGCCAGAACAGATCAGCAAGAAACCCACAACCACCTCCCGAAGGATGAGAAACGCGAAAGAAAGCAGCCCACATGTAGCGAGCGCCGCCGAGATCACATCGTCGAACACCCCTTCGCGATGAGCGGCATCGTCAGCATGCGCTTGAACTCTGCTCCCATCACCCTCGTGCGCACGTTGCGCGACTTGACCTTGACCTTCATCGGCCGGCCCTGGTCGTCCTCGTCATCGCTGGAACGCCCATCAGACAGCTACAGTTCGTCTTAGAGCACCAGGTAACTCTGAACAAACACACCTGACAAAATCCGAGTCGAGTCGCCTCCGCCGCCTCCTTCATCCAGTTCTTGGCGTGGTTCTCCTTCTTCACTTTGGGGTGCACCGAGTCGATCTTGCGCGCGGGCGCCACGCGCGCTTTGAGCTTGTCCAGCATGCTCAGCTCGATGTTCATCTCCAGCATATCGGTCTCTTCTGCAAAACAAAGGACTTCAGTCAAAAACCAATCTATTGCCGTAGGGTTTCAAGGATAGGATAGGATTAGGATAGACTTACGCCGACCCAGGCTCCCCTGCAGTGCCCTTACAACTCACCACTCGTCGGGCTCGCGCATGAGCATGCTGAAGCCCTTGCGCATCGCCCTTGCTGTCCGCCCATTCCGGTGGACGTACGCATCGGCCGAGCACGGGATCTGGTAGTGGATGATGTGGTCGACGGCGGGGATGTCGGCCGCTAGCAGGGCGGAGTTGGGCGTGCCTTTGAATCCGAGCGCGTTTGCCTTGTTTTTGTATGAGTTACGACGATACAATATGATATGGAAAGGTGAGATGAGATGAGGGTGGGAAGTAGCGTACCTGTCGAGATTCTTGAGGCGCAGCCGCTGCTCGAGCTTGGATGCAGTGCCGTATCCCGTCGATGGTATACAAGAACACGAGTGATCTGCCTGGGTAGCGGGGGAGGAAGTAGTACAAGTACACATCCTAAACGCAATGATTGGGATTCGCAGTGGTGATGGGCTTGCGGGAGACACACCTTCTCCTCGATGACCGTCGGCTCCGGGTCGCGGAAGTCGAGGCGGAGGAGCAGCGTCGTCAGACCTTTGTCCTTCTTGCCCCGTATCCGCGGGCTGGAGCGCTTCTTGACGTTACGCTGCAGGTCTTTCCTGAGCGTGTGGAGAAGACGAATGTCTGCATCTCGCCCCCTGGAGTGATTATTTTCATTTTGGCGACGTGGGCTGGGTCTTCGAGCTCCGTTTCAATATTTTCGCCACTAGTGGGCATTCTTGATCAGATGTCAGATGGTGTCAAGTACGAGGCAAAGAGCACCACCACACGCCTGGCATCACAGAATGTCAGCCGGAGGATATGCTCGAACTCCTCGAAATGGCCTGCCTCGACCATGCGGTTCGCCTCGTCCACCACCAGGAACTTCAATCCGCGGATCTGCTTTGCCAGCTCGTCATCCTAGCTCAGTCCATTAGCACTCAGGAGGAGTCGACGACTATAGAGTCTAGACGCGCACATCCTCAATGATATCCCACAGGCACCCGGGGTCATTGTTCGCGTTCCCCTTCGTGGCACGTGGAGGCGCGCACACACATCGTCCTTGCCATCCTCTTAGGTTTTGGTTTTAGCAGACTCGTCCTCGTCCGTGTCCGTGTCATTTTGAGGGGCTTGGACTTGGAGACATAGGGTAAGATGCCCCGCGACCTACAGTGCGAGTGCCAGCGTCTTCAGGCGCCGCTTGGTCTTCTTGGAGCGGTTCGGCCGGGCGATGATAGGGCGCAGGATCGGGAGGCCGTACGCGAGCGTCTTGCCTGATCCCTGTGTTGAGGCGCTGTCATGTCAGCTTCAGCTTGCGAGGGGAACGGGAGCGGGGGTGGCGACGTAAAGTACGGTCACGGGCTTGGATGGGGGTCGGGGTGAGGAACTGTTGGCGTGGAAGCCTAAAGGAGCGCAGGAGGTGACTGTTCAGGCCGTACGGATGCCATGGCTGGTTTTTGGCCGTAAGGCGCCATGAGTTCGGAGTGCAATATTCGGCTCAGGCTGCGCTCAGAATCGAATGTCTCATCCACGGGTGTCTCTGGCTCGAATTCTTCCTCAAAATCGATGACGATGGGTTCATGGGTTGAACCAAGGTTGAACCACTGGTGAATATGGAAAGCACCGAGGCTATCACCTGATCCGGCTTTCAATAGCCTCCATCTTGGTCAGCAGTCGAGGTCGACCTCAATCCGTCCCGGAATCCTTTCATCAAGCTCTATTCTCTCGCAACTACAGGGCCCAGCCGGCGCTCCGTCGCTCCCGGAGCTACAAACATCCAATAGCTTCGATCCTTACCAGCGGCTGAGGTCAACCACACAGCTTGATACCTTGGTGACAGCTCTGTATCAAGCAGCACCATTGCTTTCGGCATGATTGCTGCTCAGATCGAGCAAGAGAAGAAGCAGGAGGAAAAACAGATCGACGGCATCACGTATCCTTGCTCCCACTTCTCCCAGGCGCGACCTAACCTTCGACCTCGATCTCCCGGAGAGGTCAACGGGACATCCCGTGCACGCAAGCGCGTTTCCGATGCGCAGAGCTTGCAGGAGATATATAGGACCAGCAGCGCAGCTAATATCGCTGGTCCTTCCACATCCACCGACGTCGCCGATTCGATGACGGATACTACTGCTAACTCTGACGACGTCGACATGCCCACAGAGTCCGACGAGGACTCAGACCCGGAATCCAGTGACTTTTACTTCGATGCCGAATCCCAATTCAATGACGACCGCTTGTCTGGTGTGGGAATCAAGGAGGAGGAGAATCCAAATAGATCGATAGTTGTACGTGCCCTTAATTCCACTTCGTTTCAAAGTTTCTAATATCTCGTCCATCGGCAGACTTTCAATACCGAGGGCACATCAAGTGGTGGGATAGTGAACAACGTAAATCGCGATTATAACATCCACTTCAACCTCATGCCTGGATTTTCTCCTCCTGAGGCAATGAAGCAAATTCTCCGACACATCTGCGCAACATCTAGGGCGCCATCGCGCAGCGTGCCTCAGCTTCCTCGCCCCTCTAAACCACCAACTGGCCAGATAATAAAGATCTGGGTGGCTGTTGATCCTGTCTACGACTCTGCCATCCGTTCGATCGTCGGAGTCCGTGCCGTGATTGGCACGATGCAGGTCATGACGGCAAATCCATTACTCTGTCCCTCCGGAGATTTGCCTGAGATATTGGCATCTCTTAAACGACTTCTGACGCTGATGGAGCTGGCACTCCGAGTGTATCGACATACCGACCTGGTACATAGTCTCAGCAGCACTATTTCTATTGGGGTGGAAGAATGCCGTCTACTACTGGACGAACTCACAACCAATCTGACAAACTTGCGCCACTGCCTTGTCAATGCGATGCATTACTTTATTCGAACATACGTCTCGACAAGGATCGGCTGGCAAGGCTCTTCCGTTAGCACACTTGTCTCAAAGTTGCGGAAGTCTCGCAGTTCTTTCGCGGCATGTCTTCTTGCGTTAGGCCGGTAAGCTCCTACCACTCATGGTATTCTGGCAATTTATAACGACCATTTGGATCTTGCAGCGCTGCGTGGCCCGAGCTAAAGCGGGGACAGGGACAGGAGACCCTCGATGCGCTCGTAAAGTTTTATGTACAACTTAAACAGGAGTCGACATCATTGCACCACATAAAGATTGATGTAGTAACTGTCCATGACCATTTGGGGCGTGATCTACCCGTACCTATGATATTCTGCAATTCCTCGCAGGTGAGACCGTTTTATTAGCCGGGGCCTTTGCAACACTAATATTCGATATTAAAGGACTTTCATGTTATGATCGCTGGATTCTGTAGAGGTGTTGCGGGTAGTGTCCTCATCCAACGAAGAAATTATAGGATCCTTGATTCTGAGGATGATGAAGTCATCAATCCTGAGGAGTTCGCCATCGTACTCCAGCCAGGGATGGTTGTTGGCATGAGCATTGTATTTCATGAGCAGGCGGAAGAGATGCAAGGCAGCGAAGGGTATAGTTGCCCTCGATGTCAACGCGTCAATAGCAAGCGCACCGGGTGGGTGACCTGGTAAGTTTCTGCTTGCTTTTGTACGAGATCACATGACTCATTGTTGGGTGTAGCGCACACTGCAATTGCCGATTCACAATCTCGCCAGAGGAGGAATCTATCGTCTCTCCAGAAACGTGGGTGCATTGTCTTCTTCGATGATGCCTTTCTCAACCCTCTTGCGCAGAGAAGAACATGTGGATACAGAGTCCATACCGGATGAAAGACACCTATTCCGCAATTTTTCGATCTTTCAAGCGGCAGCTGGCATTGATGACAGAGGTGATTAAATCAGTATCTGTTCCTCGTGGTCTCATAATTATGTTCCAGATTCGCTGAGGGCACATGACCCTCGGGAATCACAAGCGGCCCCCGAGCCAGTGGACAGCGAGCATGGCTCAGTGGTAGCTGACATTGACGGCAGAGGTATTTGTAGCTTAATAGGCTGTGTCCGTCATGGTCTCATAACTTTGTTTCAGTGTCCCCGAGGAAAGATGAACCACAAGATTTACAAGCGGCCCCAAAGTCTGTGGGCAACACCTTCCCAGAGTCCCACTTCCAAGACAACATCATGCCGCAGTTGACGACCGCCCCGTGCAAGGTGAGCTTACCCGTTGGCGATGATGAGAGGGTTTACTGATTGGATATCGGTGCATTGCATCTTCGTTCACCAGTATCGCACAGGCAAGACCTTGGGCAGCAGGACCTACGCGATCGTCAAGGAGGCGATCCACATCAAGTCTGGAAAGTACTATGCTTGCAAGGTCATCAACAAGAAGCTCATGAAGGGCAGAGAGTACATGGTACGTTCAGCCACTTTTCTCAGCCTCCCGTTTTCTCTTCTGTCGAAATTTGACTGACGCGGATTCGTGTGTCGGCAGGTCCGTAACGAGATCGCCGTGCTGAAGAAGGTCTCGAGCGGGCACAAGAACATCGTCACCATGCACGACTACTTTGAGGTACATCCGTCTATCAGTTTCACTCTCCGCAGCCCGATCTGACGTTGATGTGCCCAGACGTCGCACAATCTGTACATTTGCTTCAATCTGTGCACGGGCGGCGACCTGCTCGACGGCATCCGCGCCAAGGGCCACTACTACGAGGTGGATGCCGCTGCGCTCATCCGCACCATTTTCGAATCCGTCGTCTACATCCACGATTGCGGCATCGTTCACCGGGGTGCGCACTAATTTTCTCACCTTGGCTTGCATGGCCGGCATCAGGCTATTCAGTCCAAAGCTTCTACTGATATGCTTCCGTTGCGCAGATTTGAAACCCGAGAACTTCATCTTCCGCACAAGGGCGCCGGATGCAGACATCATGATTGCGGACTTTGGGCTCAGCAGTGTTATGGACGAAAGCAAGCTGTCGATGCTCACGGAAGTGCGCGGGACGCCTGGGGTGAGCATCTCGCCGTTTTTGCGCGCAGGCAATGGTAGCTGACCTCACCCTCCTATGTAGTACATGGCTCCCGAGATCTTCAAGAAAAGTCAGTCTTATCTTTCTGCTCGTGAAAAGGCATCCATAGCTGACGTCTTAACTTCCTCTCCCCAGCCGGCCACGGCAAGCCAGTCGACGTCTGGGCGATGGGCGTCATCGTGTACTTCCTCCTCGCGGGGTACACCCCCTTTGACCGCGACACGCAGCAGCAGGAGATGGAGGCGATCATCGCAGGCGACTACGCCTTCGAGCCCGAGGAGTACTGGAACAATGTCTCCGAGACCGCGAAGAGCTTCGTCCAGGCGTGTTTGACGGTCGACCCGGCCAGCCGGCCGACGGCAAAGCAGGCGCTGCAGCACAAATGGGTACGCTGCCTTTTATGGGGTGTTTCCAGATCCGAGGGCAGAAGCTTATTTTTCGTGTTTTTGTAGCTGGCGAGCGACGAGCCGCACTTCGTGTCTGACGAGAACACGGGCAAGCCCACAGATCTGCTCCCGCATGTCAAGAAGGCGTTAGACGCCAAGAAGGCGTTCGACGCCAAGGAGGCGTTCGACGCCAAGGAGATATGTGAGTGCTCTTTCGTGCCTCCCCTCCGTGCTCCCAAGTGCTGACGATGCATGCGATAGTACGCAAAGCGGTGAAGGGGAGGATGGCAATGTACGCTCGCAAGCAGCCACCTCTCGCCCGAGCAGCGCGAGCTCAGCGACAAGGTGTTCAAGATGAAGGAGGAGTCCGGAAGGTCCGTTCTGTTCCCTCCCCCCCTTCCCTCCGTGCAGTCTATCCCGGGATGTATGCTGACGCGCGGTGTGCGTACGTGTAGGAGGTCATGGATAACGCGACTATAATGCACCACCACGACGCCGCCGAGGATGCCAAGCTGAAGAAAGTGGACGACATTGCGGAGCCACCCGTGCAGCAGCTCGTTGGGGCTTCGCTCACCGACAAGACCAAGACTGCCTGAGGCTCGTACGCGTGATTGTGTTATGTTAATCTGATGTCGATATTGTATTACCTACGTGCGGACGGGGCGGCGGATTGTCCGAAATCGAAAATTTGGCATGACCCCGGGGCCGCCGATCAGGAAAATCAAACGCGACTTAATTGCTACTTGAGCAGCTTAGGAAAAACATGTCTTAAAAATGTCTTAAAATCAACTTATGCACCATAAAACCTACTCAAAAGAACCACAAATGCAATAAAAATTTTGCCTAAGACAATTCTCAAGACATGTTTTGTCAAAGTCGGCCAAGGGGGTCGCGGGATTGTTACCGAGTACATGGGGTCGAAAAGTTTTTTAACGGGTCGAAGGGCTGAACTAACTAACTATATATTACTATATCGGGTAAGTGATTAGATTAGATATCACATAGACTCCGAAATTTTCCAAATTGGGTGACCTGGGTGGCTGGCGCGAGCATATGGCGCTTCCCTGCGACTGTGAAGTGTATACAGGACGACAGAAACTGAAAGCATAAGCAACACTGACGTGATGAGCTCGGACAGAGGGTTAGAGGGGGCCGACACAGAACATCATCCTCGCGCCCGTGGGTCCTTCCCCTGCGGCGTGCGTGCAGAGCACCGAGCGCGGGCTGGAGGAGATGTGAGGTGCACTATAACGTGCCAAAGAGCCTGGGGCGCAAATGCAGGGAGCCGTCGTGCGTTGCAGTTTATCGCCCATGCGGGAGTTGCTGGCCGTGGTGGGACAACGCATGTGTTGCGAGCTCGCGCGAGGGATCTACAGTGTGCTGCGCGGGTGCAGACCGAGCGCGACGATAGTGGGGACCTCGATGAGCGCAGTGGTGTGTACACATGGAGGCGGGCACGCGCTCGGCGAGTATGCAAGACACGAGGGCGCGGCGCCTGGTGGAATGTGGTGGGCCTGCCCGGTCACGTCGCGTCGATTGCGTGGGAGGCGATGGTTTCCACGATACTGACCACGGCATCTGGTCCTGTCGACGTGGAGGCAGCGATGGGAGCGCGGAGCATCATGTTAAATGCTGGCGCGGCGGGTGCAAGAGCGGCGACTGGCGCGCGCGGCGACGTGTTAGCACATCGGCAGGCTGAATCATATCCGCTGGCGATTTTGATACCCGCACCATCAATTGGGCGCGCCATGGAGGAGGCGGCTGGGTGCATACCTATGTGCCTCAACCCTGCATCCCTCTCCTTCGCTATTCCTGCCCCTCTGCTTTCATCCGTCCCCAACCTCTCCTGCTCTTCTTTTGCCGTGTGCACCGTCCTGTGGGGCGCGCACCATTGTCTTGCGCGGTGGTGATGGGCCTGGCGGGTGCGAGCGAGCAATGAGGCTCGAGCCCGATCAGGCCCACGCGCGAGCTCGAAAGTGGGATGACCGTGCGTGGGACAGCAGAAGTGGGGAGACCATGGGTGGAATGAGGGTGGTGCAGGTGGTCCGCAGAGGGTCGGGGTCAGCGCAGGTCCAAAAGTTTTGTAAGGACCTCGAGGGCCTATCATCGTGCAATCGTAAGCCCCGTTCATCCTCACTATTGTTCCTTTCTCTGTCTGAATCACATGGCAGTGAGATGCCGCGAAGCATAGAGTTCCAAATACAAGGTAAAGCACACTCTGCGAAACTTGGAACAACGATCTTACAATCGCGAAGATATCAAGTGTGATCGCCTGCCGGAGTCACCATGGCCAACAACATGGATCAAGAAGGTGTTCTCTGTCAAGCTCATTCTTGATGGCCTTGAATATGACACTGGACCAATAAAAGGCAGCACGACTACTTCATGGAATAATAAGTTCTCCTTGTAGGTCTCAAAGTATATGTACGTCAATCTGCACTAACTTGGACCTGGCAGACGAGCGCTCAGATTGTCATCTCCCCTCGAAATCGAAGTTTGCGACCACCATCTCATTAGCGGCCGGATTGAGTACATTGGACACTCGAAGGATACTGTTCACAATCTTCTCGAAGAGAGTTCCTCAGGTACTGCATATTAGCGCTATAAAATAAAATAAAAGTACTAATGCACGACCTGAAACAGTTGTTCGAATTCGTCGCACAATGAATCGACGCAATGGAATCGAGCTCACATTCTCAATTGCTTTTCAGGATAGCAACATATATCCGCTGCGCTCTTCCCTTGAATCATTGGAAATGGCATGTACCAACAATCCTGCTTCCGCCAATACGATCATGGATTCGGGCGAACACTCAAATACCGTCCCACCCCAGCGCCTTCTCGTTCAGGATGACAGTAGCATATGTCGGCGGCAAAGGGAAGAAGAGATCGGGATCGCAGAGAAGAGCATAGCCAAGCTTCATCCTGCCACACCGATCACGGACAAAATTGAGAGTGCGGTCGGTGGCTCTGCTGAGTCCGCGGGTGCTCTCAGTCCCATCGTTGTTTCTTTGAGCGCGCTGCTAGACAAGATGAAGCCGTTTGTTGATATAGTTGATAAGATGGCAGAGGTGAGCTCTCCGGGGCCCCATTCGCGTGTGTTATAATGCTGAACTCCATCGGCAAAAGATACACCCATACGCCAAGATAGCGTGGTCCATACTATCGCTAATACCCAAGGTAAGGGTTTTCTTCATTATGTATACAGTCACTCATCGAAACAACGCAGTCCATTATCGCTCAACGAGAACGCGATGAATCACTGTGTAATCTGATGGAGATCATCAAAGATGTCCACATCTTTTTGGCGGAGGTTGAGCCTCTTGAGATCATTGATTCACAGCGCAAGATAGCTGAGGATATTGGTCGTCTGACGGTAGAATCTGCCCATCTCATCCGGCATTATACTGTCAACGAAAACTTTTGTACGTAACACCCACTCCTCGTCCGAAACCGCGCTGAGGACCTCGTCTGAGCAGTGAAGCGAGTTGCGACTCTCGCTTTTTCCACGGCGAGCGCAAAAATTCAGAAAATTCAGGACCAGTTGCAAGAGCTGAAAGCGGCCTTTCAAGTCCGCGCTGTTGCTCATATTGAGATCACGGTCTTCCAAATCGAGATCACAACCCTCCAAATTCTAGAGCGGACCAAAGACATCGGTATTTCAATTTTGACGTTATAGCGTAAGATGTAGAAAAGACTCACTCCTCCGCAGACATCGATAACACCCTTCGTGACATGCCCTATGGCAAGGGAGGAAGATACAATTCGGACAAGGGCTGTCTGTCAGGCACTCGAACAGCTGTCTTGGACGAACTCCATCGATTGATCAATCTGCCGGATGTTGATGGCACTCCCCGGTTGCTTGTTCTAACTGGTGTCGCAGGTTGCGGAAAGTCCGCCATTGCGCACACTATGGCGCAACATTACGACGGAACGAAGAGGCTCGGATCATCAGTCTTCTTTGATCAAGCTGAGCAACAACTCGAATGCCACAGCAGAAATCTTTTGAGCACCGTGGCTCGCGATATCGCCGACCTGGATACTCGATGGAAAACAGCGCTGTACGAGATCGTAAAGGGAAGCCATTCCTTGCGCTCTACGAGCGTGATACCAGATCAAATGGAAAGTTTCATCATCGGGCCAGCGAAAGCACTTAGCATCATCGGTCCCATTGTCATCGTCATCGACGCATTGGAAAACAGCGGGGATTCAAAGGGAGATCTGATCCGAAGTTTTGTGAAAAGGGCGAGTGACCTACCCAGCAACTTCCGGATCTTGATCACAGCCCCTTCGGAGTCAGGCTTCTCCAACAACCAGCATGTGACGATCATACCCATGGAGACTTTAGGTGATGCCAATATTGACGGCGACATATTCAAAGTCATACAGAGCAAGCTCGCTTCTATCGCTGACATGCTGGAGAGAAAGCTTGCTTCTGCCGCCTACATGCTGCCAACGAACTCGAAGCAATGGTGCCACGCGCTCGTTTTGGCTTCGGATCATTCATTTGAATGGGCAGCTACAGCCAGTCGGGCTATTCTACAAGGAAACGATGACGACGCTCAGGTCGAAATTCTTCTTGATATCGTTGAAAACAAGCGTACTCTGCGCGAATTGTACACAGAAATCCGCGCCGGAGAGAGCAAACATGACGAATCAAAAGTTATTCCTGGTCTCGAACGACCCTCAGGTGAACCGCCTAGTGACCAGATCATACCTATCGACCTGCCCCTTACGCTTGGATACACCGTGGCTCTGCTTCCTAGCGCTCCATCTATACCACCTAGTTACCAGATCACAACCTTCTACCCGCCTGTCGACCCTTTCTTCGCGTCTAAAAACTCTGCTGCCCGTTCGATCCTCCAGGTGATTGGCTTCGTGCAGTGCATGAAGGCTAATCAGACGCTTTCAGGTTTCTCCAAACATTTACCAGAGACATTGGCCTCTCTTGAAAGAACTCTGGAGTTGTTGCTTCGTGCAATCCAAGTCTATCAGCATACCCCTTTGGTACAAAGTCTCAGCAACGCCATTTCCAAGGGGGTGGAAGAATGCCGCCATGTACTAAACGAACTCCAAAGCAATTTGGCAAACTATCACTACAAGCTTTACCCATTTGTGATTGACTTCATTCAAACATACATATGGGGCGGGATTAGCCAAGGTGCTCCGGTCCATGCGCTTGACTCGAAGTTGCGAAAATGTCACAGTTCGTTTGTTTCATGTCTACTTGCGTTAGGCAGGTAAGCTACCCCCATCCACTGTCCGCTAGCAATCAATAATGACTGTTTGTGTCTTACAGCGCTGAGTGGCCTGGGCTAAGGTGGGGACTGGGGAAGGAGACCCTTGAAGAGCTTGAATTTTTTTATGAGGAACTTAAACGGGAGACGACATCGTTGCAGCATATGAAGGTTGACACAATCATTGTACTCGACCACTTGGGGCGTAGTCTTCCTGTACCCAGAATATTCTGTATATCTCCTCAGGTGAGACCATGCCCCATTCAGAGGCCGTTGCACCACTTAAATTCGATACCATAGGACTTTCACGTCGTGATCACAGGATTCTGTAGAGGTGTCGCAGGTGACGTCCTCATCCGGCAGGGCAACTATAGGATCCTTAATTCTGAGGATGATCAAATCATCAATCCTGAGCAGTTCGCTATCGTACTCCAGCCAGGGATGGCCGTTGGCATGAGCATTGTATTTCATGAGCAGGCGGAAGAGAGGCAAGGCATCGAAGGATATAGTTGTCCTCGATGTCACCACGTCAATAGCACATGCACCGGGTGGGTGACCTGGTAAGTCTCTACTTGATTTCGTACAAGATCACATAACTCATTGTTGGGTATAGTGTAAAATGCAATGGCTCATTTAAAATCTCGCCAGAGGAGGAGGAATCTATAGTCTCCCCAGAAACGTGGGTACATTGTAGTCTTTGATGATGCTTTGCTTATAATTGTCGCGCAGAGAACAAGATGTAGGCACAGACTTCACACCTAACGAAAGATACTTATTTTGTAAGATTTTGATTTATCGAGCGTGAGCGCAAAGTAGGGGCATTCGGTGGAACGCGTTGACTGAAGTGCAGCCTGAAGTGCCGCAGGAGGCCGTGAAGACAAGGGAGATGACAAAAATTCAACCTGGTGAGTTGGATGTGGACGCAGAAACAAGAGAGATAACAGAAGCGCAAGGCGACACACAAGATGTGACAGCGCGACCATCCTTTGTGCAGCTACCAAACTCACGGATACCGCGCACGCAAGGCGAAGGCGCTTTACCTAAAGTGCGCCATCTGCTATTTCAAAGAACTATTACTCAATTCCAGCCGATCAGGATTTAACTAGCGAGGTCAAGCCCAAAGAGCACTATTCCGCGAATAGAGGTATGTCTTCAGCACATAGCCGTTGATTCATGCGATGCGTTCAAACCTGTCAATCGCACCCAGCTATGGCTCCCAGTAAGCTGCCACCTTCGTTTGCAGACGTTCTAGAGATATGTCCGAGGTGGGCGTCTCCTTACCTAGTTACTTGCTCACCGGGATGACATCAATGCTTTAACTTGTCCACAGATTGCGAATCCTGGTAGTCGGCAAAGTAAATGCTCATTCGTTTCAAATTCAATTGTACTAAGACCCAGTTAAAGCCAGGAATAGGGAAATCCTCCTTAATCAACTACATATTCAATGTGGACATCGCGGTGAGCACAATGACTCTCACCGCATCTACCAACCCTAACCAGAGCAGAACGTTTCCTATGGTTTACACGGAGTCTACGACATCAACACACCCATCATATCGCCGGAGAACTCCCGATTTGTTGTCCATGACTCCCAGGGATTTGAGCCGGGTGAAACTGCAAATTTGAACATCGTGAAGGATTTCATTCTGTCAAGAAGCGATAATGTTGATTTGAAAGACCGAGTTCATGCCGTGTGGTGCGTCCTAAGGCAGTCATCACCAACAGGATTACGCTAATCGCCCGAAGGCTCTGCGTGGAGATTCCTTTCGCCAGAGGTCGCGTTTTTGAGATTGGCGATGAGGAATTTCTAAAGTTGGGACTGAAAGGCAAGTCAAATACCGAGCCCACGCCATGGGAGATTGTCGCGTTATTGACTGTTCGTATAGTACCGATCGTTGTTGTCTTCACAAAATATGACAACCTCGTCGTCCATGAGATGATGAATAACCTGACGGACGAAGAACTTGAAATGGAAGACGACGAGATCGAGGCGCTTGCTCGCGCGGGAGCGGACAAATCCTTCGAGACGATTTGCGTTAGTCCCTTGCGCCGATTAGGGCACGACAATTCGTACACAAAAGTATCAGGTACGTTTCAACTCTCGCTCTGCGATCACTTGTGCTTAAATGTCATGCAATAATCCGACTCAGTGAAACCTAAATATCGACATACCCTTGCGAACCTCATGGACATCACCCAAAATCTCCTCAGCGACCAGGATGGAGGAGACGCGCTCTGGATAGTCTCGGCGATGGCTCAAGAAGCAAGCGCCCAAGCCAAAACCAATTCGTCAATCAAGTGAGTGCTGAGCCTAATAGCCGCCGATTTTTATCAACCTATATCCCGATCTCAGAGTTGGTATGAAACGTAAGTCCTTCCGGCTGCCTGTCAGTTCTCCTGCTCCTTATCACCACGCCATTTGTCGTCCAGGATACTGGCAGGGGCTTGCCTCCAGTGCCCGTATTGCGGGTTATACTCTTGAGACTTGCCTGAACACCATGCACTCTGAAATCGTGTCCGCGTGGAATTTCCACGATCCTGACAACGTAAGCTTCACCATCGGCGACAAGATCTGCTGCTGGGCACTAACTTTTGATATCCAGCTGTTAGATAACCCAAATGTCCCGAAGTTTCGCAAGCAAATTATGGCATTTGCTCAGGCTGTTACTCCTGAGGTCTCAGAGGCATCATCCCGATTGTGAGTTACACATTCTAGTAGCAAGGTATAACTTCCTCAAAATCATTTGCAGCAGCCTAGAAGCCATTGACAGCGCGATTGGTGTTACAACCGCCATCGCCGGTGCGGGCGCCCCGGTGACTGCAGTTGCAGGGCTTTCAGCAATGTTCACCAGATGGATCGCTGAGATCTATAAACAGACGTAAGTTTCTGCGTAGCCATGAAAACAGCTCAGTGACTAACCGACATGCACACGCCGCTGTCAGCCCCGATGTGCTACGCTGCATCATGGGTCACATAGTCAACCTGACTTTGGTGTTGGATTCGCTCTTTTTAAACATCCTGTCTCTGCAGCCTCCTCGCCGGCTCACATGGGAGATGGTTGGTGACACATTGGAGGAATATAGGATTACGAGGATGCCAGAGGTTCATCGGCAGATACGAGAGTACGCGAGTGCGGCGTCGTTTGCCCAGACAATTGCTGCGGATAATGCGGATAAGAAGATCGTAGAATTGATTCACCGGTACCGCTCCAAGGGTCCTTGATGTATAGTACATAGCTAAGTACACATGCATTTCGATTGCTTTGGTGTATATATACAGATGCGTTCCAAATGCTGAAGTGAGTGCCGGTCGTTTTCAGCCAAAGGGTGTTGCAGAGATGGTGGTTGTGTACAAACGAAACAGAGACATAGCTAAGGTTTGGCGCGGGACGGCTCCTTGAGTCAGTTCTTGTGGACCCCGGGTTGGTGGATAATTGCCAAGGACAAACAGCGAGTTCAGCCATGCATGAGGAATTTTGCAGAGACTCGGATAATTTCTCAGACTCTGCTGAAGTTTCAGCTCGCCACCATTTGGCCTCCTGCTGCATGGTCGTTCGAGCACACGCATTTCGTCGCTAGAGCGAATTGTATTACAAATGTGAGTGGTCAAGTCAGAACAGCGTCCTGTTACCTGAGTGTACTGCCTTGAATAAAATTGCCATGCCAGAAATAATGCTGTAGGATTGTAGAGGAATGACGCACCTCATTGCTGGGAATTGCTAAGCACATTCAAGCCAGACGACTACATTACAAGAGAAGAGGCAGGTCGATCGTTGCAACGCAGATACGCAACGACAAAAGATTGCGCGAGACACTGAGAGCAAAGTTAAGCACGCATGACGCTTTCGTTGATTGGCACAGATGCAGGGATATGTCTTGATCCGTTCTGCGCCTGTGGTAGCATATGAGGACCCAGAGGACGGGACATCGAAGCAGCGAAGTCGAGGAATTCAGCACGAGTCGGGCTCGAGTCGGGCGGAAAGGAAAGTCGGTGCTCTATATCGCACCAAGTTTGGGGATGTGGTCCAAGTTGCCGAAAGTCGGCACGCGAGGCTTTTCAGGCCACCGAATTCTGTCGCCGTTGAACTTACAGGCAGGGAGAGAGTGTTGTGACTTTGTCGATCGAGACCCACGCGCGTTAGATCAGTTGGAACAAAGATACGCGCGGCTTCTTCGCTGGTTGGAAGACGAGTCTTGACGTGTTGCAAAGAGAGCTGAGTAGGTTGGGATGTGGTTGTTGAAGTGGCGGCGCAATGACCGGACCCGCGCTTCCGGATGAGCAATACTAGATCAAGCCGGACATCCACCAAAGCACTACACTTCAGCAGCTTGTTACTCTCCCTGGCGCACATTGAATGGTACAACAACCGCCGGCTACTCCCGCTAAACGTGTGGATTGTCGTCATCCTAGCGTACGCTACCAACGGCTAGTACGATGACTCCATGATGACCAGCTTACAGCCGCTCCCGCAGTGGAAGGCCGCCTTCGTCAACCCCCAGGGCCCCACCCCGGTGATATGCTCGGGCTGCTGAACGCCTTCCAGAATATTGGCGATTGCGTGGCACTCGCGCTGTATGTCTCATGGTAGTTACCGCCGGTATCTAGAGCGCTGTCCAGTCTGTCAGCATGTTCATCGCTGCTCCGTGCGTTCTCATACACGTCCTTAGGCATATGTCATATACTCATTGAATTCGTAATGGTGCAGCTTCCTCATCGGTATGGCCACAAATTACCTTTGCCGACAGCGCCGCCCCATGCTCGTCGCCTACGTTTCCTATTCCGTCTACGACGCCCAGCTCCCGCCAGCGTACAACCCGCTCTGGTACTCGGGCACCATCGTGGCTTCCTGGATCGAATTTGGCACGTACAAGATCAACAGCACCTAGTTCTGGTGGAGGCCCTCGATTCTGCAGGGATTGCCGAGTGTTGTAGATTTGTCTGATCTGGTTTGTGACCAACTCGCCTTGGCGGTAGAATAGCAAGGGCTGGGACGACCAGATGCTGCATGTGAGTGTCCTTCTTCCTTCCCATGTCCTCCGTGCCTCCTTTCTATCGTTCCTTTGGCTCGGCCTAATCCTGCCTCCCCTTCTTTGAGCGATTCCCGAAGAATCATACTCACCCACTTCGCGCCTTCGCAGACCCTCCCATTCTATTACGCGGACGGCGAGATAACGACAGCCCCGTGCCATACGAATTCGACGAAATCAAGCCCACCATCGAGCTCGACCGCACCGTCAACGCCAACTTGGCTGAAAGTCGCTCTTCGCGACGCCGGGAACAGGAAGTGCATGCGGCTTACCTTTGCGTTGGCTGGTACGTCTCCATCTTTACGTCTCCGTCCCTTTCCTCCCCCCCTTCTTCCGTTCTTCCCAACCCCTCCTGCCCTACCTGTTCCATCCCGCCCTCTCCCTCTTCCCTATGCATCCTCTCGTCCAGTTGAATGATAAGGACCACTCGCTGACACACCTCCGCGCAGTCTTCTCCCAATGGCCTCTTGTTTTACCACTTCCACGAGGTCCTCCACCAAATTGATATCATCTCGCCCACGATCCAGCTCCTCATCGACGGCATCCCCGCCATCTGGAACCGCTCCTGGGCGTTCCTCGCCTCGTCCCTCATCGACAAGCTCGGGCGGTGCTTCGTCGTCCTCACACGCTGTAAGCGGAT
Source organism: Athelia psychrophila (assembly GCA_001630335.1). Lineage (NCBI taxonomy): Eukaryota > Fungi > Basidiomycota > Agaricomycetes > Atheliales > Atheliaceae > Athelia > Athelia psychrophila. The sequence goes on along the minus strand of KV417535.1, from coordinate 54,942 downwards.
GGTCATCTTCTCCCCTGGCGCAGACGATCTGCATCCAGCAGCAGCAGGCGCACCAGACGGACGCGGCTGCGCATGGATGGTCGTGTTCATCTGCTTGTCCTATGCAGCGTAAAGTCTGGAGTTCACGCCGCTCATCGTGAGCTACATAGCCGGGATATTGCCTCACTACCTGCGCGCGAAGGGGTTCAATGCATTCAACTCCGGCATCTCGTGGGCGTTGATCTGCACCCGATTGCGTTGGTAGCGTTGAAGTGGACGCACTACGTATGTCTTTTCCCCTCCTGTCCTCACTTCCGTTTATCCCCAAGGACGGCTCGCTAACCCCCCGCCCTGCTTCGCAGATCGTCGACGTAATCCGGCTCGCCATCGAAGGCGTCTTTATCTACTTCAGTATCCTTGGAGAGACGAAGAACCTCTCCATCGAGGCGACTGTTCGACAGCGAGGAGCGCGTCGAGCGGCTCGCGCAGGTCGCCGACGTCGCACAGCACGTCGGGACTCACCGGATGAAGATGGATATTGATGAGAAGGACAGTACCTGACATCATCGCCTGGCAAGTCTTCCTCCTCCTGAAGAGTCAACCAGCGCGATGCCCCGCCTACGCGCCCTCACCGGGACCACACCCACCTTTCTGGACGAAATCACCGAGCGCGTCAACGCGTCCTATCTGCATTACGACCCTGCACTTTGACGGCGCGATTACACCGAACATGAGCATCCTCGCCACCTGGCACCACTTCGCTCCCGACAAGCACGGGCGGCGCTTCTTGTTCCTCCCGACCTGATGGCGATACTCATCCTCTTTTGGGCGCGGACGATCTGCATCCAGCAGTACCAGGCGCGCCAGACGGTGCGGCTGCGCAACGAATGATCTTGCTTGTATTCGTGTTTCTGGCGTTTATGCTGTTCATTGTGAGCCATGCAGTGGAGATCCTCCTGTACCATCTGCGAGCGAAGGGGGTTCGATGTGTTCAGCTTCATCATCTCGTTGGCATCGATCTCCAACCAGTATGTGAACCCCATTGCGCTGGAAGTACCACGTATGTCTTTTCTCTCGTGCCCTCCTCTTCTCCCCCTTTTCTTTCCCTGCGATATAAGGACGGCTCGCTGACGCCGCTTGCCCATCTTCGCAGATCGTTTACCTCGTCTGACTTGCACTCGAAGGCGCCTTCATCTGCTCCAACATCCTCGAGACGAAGAACCTCTCCCTCGAGGAGACCGCCGCACTCGGCGACTCGAGTAAGTCGCCGGTGTCGCGCATCTCGATGAAGGCCAGAATGTAGGGACGCACGAGATCAGGATATTGGTGATTGGTGAGGGGAGTGATATCTACTCCCCTCCCGAGCTCTCCCAAGCTTGAGCACTGTCGATGGTCGATGGCTTGTGTGCGTTCCAACTTCCTTCTTTCTTCTTTCTGTGGTGGTTGAGCTTTGTGACTTGTGACTGGTGGTGTTTGGGCTTTGGTTGGGGCAGACGGCGTGCTTCGTGTATGCTATTCGGTGTTCATAGTTCTCTTATGATTATGCTTACGCTCCGCGATAAATTGAATGGAAGTTTGCCCTGCTTGAATCTGTTGCTAGCAATACTGTGCGCTCGAGTTTGAACATTGTTCGGTCCCTACCTAGATATTGAAATGCCTTCGCCTGGACGGACGTCAGCATTGTGATATAGGCATTGGACGTTATTAATACGAGCGTTCCTTCGCCTGCCCTCCACACATAATTCAAAGTGCTTTGCCCAGTACCGGTGCCACCTGGTGGCTGACGCGTACCCTCATTTGGGACAGGCCCCTAGCTTGCCACCCGCTCACCTCGGATCGAAATTTTTTTCATGTGAGCTGCTTCGTTTCAGTTCGTTTCCCTCCCGCCCACCACCATTATTCCAGTATACCATAGCTGCGTCGCCTGCTGTAATTTCCCAACAGCCGGACTTGCACTACCGTCGACATTATGGGCCTTGGTGCGTGGCTGTAACCATCCCGCATCAACACTCGGCGATGGCTTGCAGGAAGGACGAACAACTTCAGAAGAAGCTCTCGAAATGTCGATGGCTGGACGAGCCACCTTTCAGATTGTGCACATGCGATAATCGCGTACACTGTCAGATTCCTCTGCGGGTCTGCCCTAGACCTTACGGTACACCACCCCTTGTTTCACAAACTCCCAGTTTAATCCGTACGGCGGTCTGGCCTATCCACCACACTGTCTCAATTCTGCCACTCCTGCCACTCCTCTTCCTTGAGCTCCGTCCTGGGTTATCGGCACCTTCGATTTTTTGCGTGGCATCATCGCCATCACTCTTCAAGCTGAGCATGGCCTGATGATCTACAAAGGCCAGAACAGATCAGCAAGAAACCCACAACCACCTCCCGAAGGATGAGAAACGCGAAAGAAAGCAGCCCACATGTAGCGAGCGCCGCCGAGATCACATCGTCGAACACCCCTTCGCGATGAGCGGCATCGTCAGCATGCGCTTGAACTCTGCTCCCATCACCCTCGTGCGCACGTTGCGCGACTTGACCTTGACCTTCATCGGCCTGCCCTGGTCGTCCTCGTCATCGCTAGAACGCCCATCAGTCAGCTACAGTTCGTTTTAGAGCACCAAGTAACCCTGAACAAACGCACCTGACAAAGTCCGAGTCGAGTCGCCTCCGCCGCCTCCTTCATCCAGTTCTTGGCGTGGTCCTCCTTCACTTTGGGGTGCACCGAGTCGATCTTGCGCGCGAGCGCCACGCGCTTTGGGCTTGTCCAGCATGCTCAGCTCGATGTTCATCTCCAGCATATCGGTCTCTTCTGCGAAACGAAGGACTTCAGTCAAAAACCAATCTATTGCCGTAGGGTTTCAAGGATAGGATAGGATTAGGATAGACCTACGCCGACCCCAGCTCCCCTGCAGTGCCCTTATAACCCGCCGCTCGTTGGGTCCGCACATGAACATGCTGAAGCCCTTGCGCATCGCCCTTGCTGTCCGCCCATTCCGGTGGACGTACGCATCGGTCGAGCGCGGGATCTGGTAGTGGATGATGTGGTCGACGGCAGGGATGTCGGACGCTAGCAGGGCGGAGTTGGGCGTGCCTTTGAATCTGAGCACATTTGCCTTGTTTTGTATGAGTTACGACGATGCAATATGATATGGAAAGGCGAGATGAGATGAGGATGGGATGTAGCGTACCTGTCAAGATTCTTGAGGCGCAGCCGCTGCTCGAGCTTGGATGCAGTGCCGTATCCCGTCGATGGTATACAAGAACACGAATGATCTGCCTGGGTAGCGGGGGAGGAAGTAGTACAAGTACACATCCTAAACGCAATGATTGGGATTCGCAGTGGTAATGGGCTTGCGGGAGACACACCTTCTCCTCGATGACCGCCGGCTCCGGGTCGCGGAAGTCGAGGCGGAGGAGCAGCGTCGTCAGACCTTTGTCCTTCTTTCCCCTTATCCGCGGGCTGGAGCGCTCCTTGACGTTACGCTGCAGGTCTTTGCTGAGCGTGCGGAGAAGACAAATGTCTGCATCTCGCCTGGGGTGATTATTTTCATTTTGGCGACGTCGGTGTGCCAGGCGGGGTCTTCGAACTCAGTTTCCCACTGGTAGGCATTCTTGATCTGATGTCAGATGGTGTCAAGTACGAGGCAAAGAGCACCAGCACACACCTGGCATCTCAGAATGGCAGCCGGAGGATATGCTCGAACTCCTCGAAATGGCCTGCCTCGACCATGCGGTTCGCCTCGTCCACCACCAGGAACTTCAATCCGCAGATCTGCTTCGCCAGCTCGTCATCCTATCTCAGTCCGTTAGTACTCAGGAGGAGAACTTCGACGACTATAGACGCGCACATCCTCAAGGATATCCCACAGATGCCCGGGCGTCACGACAAGGACTTCGACGCCGCGGTCGAGCTCGCGAGCAGGGTGCCTTTCGGCTTGCCCTCCTCCTGCGTCTTTCCCTTCCCCTTCCCATTTTTCGCGTTCCCCTTCGTGGCACGTGGAGGCGCGCGCACACATCGTCCTCGCCATCCTCTGAGGTTTTGGTTTTAGCAGACTCGTCCTCGTCCTTGTCCGTATCATTTTGAGGGGCTTGGACTTGGAGACATAGGGTAAGATGCCCCGCGACCTACAGTGCGAGTGCCGATGTCTTCACCTGCCGCTTGGTCTTCTTGGAGCGGTTCGGCAAGGTGAGGATAGGGTGCAGGATCGGGAGGCCGTACGCGAGCGTCCTACCGGATCCCTGTGTGGGGGCGCTGTCGTGTCAGCTTCAACTTGCGAGGGGAACGGGAGCGGGGGTAGCGACGTAAAGTACGGCCGCGGGCTTGGATGGGGGTCGGGGAGAAGAACTGGTTGGCGTGGAGGGACCACAGGAGGTGGCTGTTCAGGTTTTGTTCAGGCCGTATGGATGCCATGGCTGGAGGAGGTTTTCGCTGTATGGCACAATGAGTTCAGAGTGCACGATGTTCAGCGCAGGCTGCACTCACAATTGAATGTCTCTTCCGCAGGTGTTGGCCACACGCGTGCACCTGAGTACTTATGTCAGCATTACTTAGTATCGGGTCCTCCTCAAATCCCATATCTCACAGGGGGCATTGATTAATTTGTGGTTGCAAAACAGCCGAGGAACAATGGGAAACACGGAAACCGTGTTCTGGTGGATTTTTGCTTCTGTATTTTTTCTGCTATGTTTGTGGCTTGATCATATCAAAAAGATCATTCATGGTTATCAAAATTTTGGTGACCACAATTCTTCGAAACATGGTTTCCGTGTATCCCAATGCTTTCTCAGCTATTTTCCGATAAAAAATCTGATAATGCCCCCTGTGTCTCCGGACAGACATTTGGCCCCTAAATTTCGGACAGTTTACAGCTAAACAAGAATTGATAGGCCTACAGTGTAGGCCACGTGCTTGGGACAGCCCCACTCCTTGGGACAAACACTTGTCCTGGCTTCAAATGTTTCTCAAATCCTTAGCTATTTTTTTTCAACACATATGTATACCCTTTCTGTGTTCTATCAAAATCTTGGCCGCCCCAGATCACTGGAAGCTGTGTGGGGATTGTGTATTTCTCGATTAGAGCCGAAAATGATCAAACTCAACTTTTAATCCGCGTCCTGTGTACCACATTTTGCTCTTCTTGCTCTGTAAAATCAAGACAGTACAATTGATGCATACCCCCAAACATCGCTCACCAGCCACCAACAGATTTGATGTGATTTGAGCTCGGGAGTCCGGCTCCATTGCTTTCAGATCCGTTTTCGCTGCCAAAACAGTCAGCCTTGATGCAAGTTGCCCTGTACCCATAACCGCTTTCCTGGTCAATTTAAGTATAGTATAGGACTCTTAGGTCTTCCATGCATTGTCTAATAGCAGAAAAAATGCCTTCCGGTGCCCAGAACAGAGCTGGTATCATCTGTCCCAAGGACCTGGATTTGACCCATTTTGGCTTACATCACCATTTGCTGTCCTATGCACTGAATTATTTACTTTAAATTACGAAAAAGTGATTTTCTATAGCCTACATATCTCAAGTAACTTTGTGTCTCTTCAGAATTACTGTACAGTTGATGTGCAGCGAGCGATTTCGATCCCGTGGTATGCTGTCCCAAGCACGTGGCCTACACTGTATTTGCATCGAATTACTGCTCAGCACAAGCTTAGCAACCGCGTTGGTGGAGCACCGTTCTAGCCATTTTTGGTACTCGATCTCACTCTCAGATTGCGCCAAGGGGTTGCCATCGATTTCGGGAAGTTCCCGGAATTACGTGCTGTGTTGCGAGATCGGAATTTCAGGCCCAGAAATTCCAAACTCGGCGGCAATGCAAGTCTGGGTGGCGTGCTTGGATGAACCTCACAGTGATACATGGGCACTCATTTGCGATCATATCTGAGGATGCCAATAGCTTTAATACTAGTTGTTGTACATATTTGCTTTGTGGGTTTTTCTTAGACAACCGCGGGCAAGGTGTGGTGAGGCTTACACTTGTGTCATGTATACAGGCTGTCAGGGGTTAATTTCTGGATCAAAGTTATGGGTGGCGTCGTTGGCAGAATGCTCACTGTTCAGTGTCGCATTCCTACCTGATATTTTAATTATAAGCATTGTATACACATGCCAGCATATGTGTAGTGAGAATACAGACAGGATTGTAGTAATTAACGGACGCGCGCGCCACTTTCGCGATGAGAATGCATTCACATCGCGAAAGTGGCGCGAGAATGCGAGCATGTGACATTAGGGGTGGGAATATATTACTCGATATGGCAGGAGGGGGGAGGGAGGGGTCTCAACGACCTTAATATATTTTACCTACCTCGTTTGCTAAATTTTTTTCTTGACAACCTCTTGGATTGCGCCACATTCTGCCCTTCTGTCAACCAGAGCATCCAGAATTGGATCCACGGTCCCAGTCATAATGTGCCGCTGTCCCACCACCACAATATCCCACTCTCGCTGCCGAAATAACGACTACTGTCAATGTCTAACCTCCAGCCAGCTCGTACTCATACAGGCAGGTCTCAACTGCATGACATACTCAGTCCGCCATCGCTCAAGGCCACTTGGAGCAAACACTGGACAGTGAAATTTGAAAACGGTGTCGCTTGGGCTGCGGGCATCTCGTAAAACAGCAAATATTGTTCAATTTCTCGCAGCTCAGCAACGAGCCTCTGATGTGTACCTGTCGTCAAAGCTGGTATTGGATATTGTATGGGCATATAAAACGGCAAATCTCATTCTAGGTCAGTACCCACAATTTCTTTTCGCAATGTACAACCCAAACCAACCCCCACCCCTCAACCAAGCACAGCTAGCTCGTGCGCGAGCACAGATGCCCCGTGCTGGCTGGTGGTTGAACAATCCTGGCCAGCAGTATCACCCCGACTACCACCCACAGCAGTATCAGCGGCAACGGGCAGAAGACGATGCCTGGCAGCAGCAGTTCAACGCTGCCCAGCAGCAGCCTCCAGGTGTTCTCCCTCAGTACGAGCCTCCCGATGGTCCTCCCCCCGGTTACATCTTCGCGCATGGCCCCATGCAACCCCAGCCGCTGGTGCGTGCCCCCAGGCAACCACAGGCAGTACAAGGTGAGAGCCGTGCACAGCTTCTTTCCATGTTGCGTTTGCTCACAATAATCAGCAGTCGTCACCCACATTGATATATCGGTCCCGCTAAATACCGGTGTCGCCAATGGTCTAGTTAGTCGTGTGGATATACGACTGCCAGTTGACATCTCGTTCGATGACGCGATCTCGCGTATCACCGCACGCATGGACTTGGACCCGCTGAAATGTCACCTTGGCTACAAATATCACGACGACAAGCGTCGCGGTGATTCCCATCAGCTCACTGACGAGGACCAGTGGCGCGCCGCCATAGACCACGGCATTCAACTCATCCGCCGTGCTCGCACTCGTCGAGTGGTACTTGAGATCGAAAATTTGGTATGTAGTCCGCTTTATTTCACGAAATACATCTAACTAACATAACATTTATCAGCAACCAGCCCGTCAAACCACAGCGAGCAAATCACGCGGCACCAAGCGCTCTGCAGATGATTCTGAGAATGACCCCTCAACGTCGGTCAGCTTTGTTAGCGAGCTCCGTCAACTCAAGGGCCACCTCTCATGCGCCAGGCATCCGGGCAGTTGGTGCTATGTGGATCGCATCAAGCCCGATGATCACATCCCACTGGACATCTTCAAGCTTACCCTCTGGGCCAAGAAAATTGTACGTCACTATGTCTCTTGTTGCCTACCTCACTCACCATTTGTGTTTAGTTCTTTGGAGACGCAACTCTTCAGAACCCGCCGTCAGAACTCTCATTTGACCATGTTCCCAAGAAGCGGAAGATGGCGGCGTCTACCAAACCCAACGCAACACCGGTTCAGGTCAACATCACCAATGTGATGCCCTTTGGTGACCAATCTGGCCAACGACGAGTCAATGCACCCACCCCATCAGGCTCGGGGACTTCCATGTCGGCCACCACCTCATTCAGCGACAGCATCGCGTCTGCGGGCTCACCAACCTTGTCTTCGTCTTCATCTTCGCCTGTGTGTTCATGTTCGTCTTCGTCCCCACCCATCCCAGCTGGTACTCCGCCCCCAATCAACAACCTGCTCTATGACCTCCACCAAGCCTTCCCCATATACAACCTCCCCCAGTGCCTTCCAAACCTTCGCGCTGCTGGTATCAAGACTGTGGATGATGTTCCGGGCACTACCGATGAGGCCTTAGAGGCGCTTGGAGTATCGGAGGTCCTCATTGAGGATTTTAGGCACCATGCTCGCCTCCTTTCCCTTATCGCATATGGTGATGGTGTATCAACCCCTCGCTTCTAACGGGCCTGTGGACATTGATGTAGTATGATGTTTCTGGACTCCTTACCTATGCCCAACTTCGTCCCCGCACTTCACTTATATAGCTCTATGTTTACGGACACATACTTACTGCTCATAGATATTAGTTACAGCTATCAGACCTCATATGCCACTTTCGTATGCCACTTTCGTATGCCACTTTCGTATGCCTCTATTGTATGCCTCTATGTTTACGGACACATACTTACTGCTCATGGACATTAGTTACAGCTATCAGACTTCATTTGCCGCTGAACACATTGTTTGTTTCGCCCTGGTTGAATTCTGAAGTTTCCGTTCAGTGCTCAGAATTCATGATTGGCCCGAGTGATATAAATCTGCATTATTCAAACTATGTAACCGCAATCGCGAAACCACCCTTCTGCTTTAGCAGCAGTGATAGAGGAAAATACTGCCTCCCAAAGCATAGTGTACGGGTCACAAGTCAGCTCGCCCGTCATTTCGGCCCTAACATAGTCCCGGTTAGACCGAATCCAAGCTTTCATGGCCGAAAAGCCTTCTTCGATAGGGTTGAAATCGGGGGAGTACGGGGGCAGGTAGAATACCCTCATTCCGCTGTATAAAGCATTAACACAAATGTTGATGTTGAATAAGCAGACATACCGAGCAAGGACCATCTCTTCAAGTGCGGCAGATTTGTGGATACTAGTGTTATCCATGATGATGACAGAGTTGCGTTGAGGAAATGGATTCATGTTGTCAAGGAGGCCGTCAACAAAGCTGTTGAAATCTTCGGAGGTGTATGAGTGGTCCTGGATATCGAGATGAAGAATACCATCCAGTGACAATGCAGGCAGGACAGAATAGCTGGACACGTGTCAGGCTGAGGCACAAAACGGGAAAATTGACAATTGTGCAACTCACCGTCGCCCACGGACAAAGTAATCATGCCTTCTCGCTCGGCAGCCGCTTCTTGCCCATGCCAGGTTGCGTTTGGTGGTGATTCGGTTGCACGCAGACTCGTCCAAAAAGACCAGTTGGTCAGCACGGAAGTACTGACCAACCTGCAGTTGGTACATATCACGCCTATCTTCGTTTCGCTCGAGCGCTGGCTGCTGAATCTTTTAGCACGGCATCACAGTGTCCTTTTCAGTACAGTACTCGGCCCGTAATAATGACAATAGCGCACCTTCTTCCGTGTATACCCGGCTCTTTTCAATGTCATCCTGACGGTCTCCGTTGAGACATGTATTCCCCTCCCTTCCTCGAGCTCCACCTGAAGCTCTTCTAGGTAAATATCTGGGGTGCGATCCACAATGCTCTCTAGGTACTGGAGAGAATGTTAGGCTAGACAGCAGACAGATGGATTGATGACTTACCGCAACATCGAGTGCATTCAGAACTCGCAACCGCCCTCTGCGCAAAGGCTCCGCGACTATAGAGCCTGTACGGCGCGAGAGAAGTACTAAACGTCTGATAGTTCGCGTACTGACATTCAGCATGCGAGAGATGTGACTCTGTTTGAGGTGGGTAGACAAGACAATGATTGACTCTTTGACAGAGCGCTCAATATGGCGTCGGTTTCCGAAGACTTCAACTTGCATGGTGATCAAAGGTGGAAAGAGCAAGAACAAAATGGCATATTGCATAAAACAACGGTAAATTACGAATGTATTGGGTTTGAGTGGAGTTGGAGTGTGGCGATGAATTCTGAGATCAAAGTGAGATCGAAGCTACCAAAAATGGCTAGAGCCGTGCTCCACCAACGCGGTTGCTAAGCTTGTGCTGAGCAGTAATTCGATGCAAATAGGCCTATCAATTCTTGTTTAGCTGTAAGGGCTAACTTCACATTATATTTCCATGATGGTCTATAAGGCCCCCGGAAGCTGTGCCCAAGGTCTGTCCGCCACAGTACGCAACGGATCCAACATGAATATTGTACTAGCACGGGCACTTTCCACTTTTTCAGCTTTCTTTCGCTCTGGGGGTCTCCGCACACCCCAACTACGCACCCTACAGGTAGACTAAGGGAACAATACGGCCGTGTGGCGCCAGCAAAGCCTTTGTTTACCCTTGTTTGGCCTTGCGTATTTGAGGACCAAATGCTAGCCGACGAAATCGAAAAAATTTTGGCCAGCGCGCCATTATGGATGAGGATGGTCTGCGCATCTATCTCACTGTGAGTGTGATATAATCAGCACCATGCTTAGTCCGTCATCGTCGTCGGAAGCGGCCCCGCCCATTAGCGCCCAAACGGACAAACATATGTGGGAGCTTCCGGGGGCCTGGTCTATACTGGTCGAACTACTTAGTGCTCCGTCCCCGCTCTAGCTCAGCTCGAATCCTCGCCGTTGAACATTTAACGCGCCGATCCACGATGATCGCCTATGCACTCTGCTTCGTGGAAGTCCTTTGCGGTTACCTCCCGTGAGTCGTGCAATAACTCTAAATTTGGAAGCCGGCTACCTGATGAGAAGCGATTTGTCTTCGTACAAGCTCGGAAATAGCATGCGCTACGTCCTATCATGTCCTCAGTCGGCAAATTTTTCAGTCAGGCGGAAAGACGTGCTGCGCTGATTCAAATTGATCATCTGGATAACGATAATGTATGGGTAGCTACCATATAACCGTCACTTCACAGTCCCTGCAACCTTGATATACACCACCATACGCCCACCTTGCGCCCACCACCAACTGTTTGTCTCAATGGACCATCCGAGCCAAGTATACGCTCGACAGCTGTTTCCCATGCGGTTTGGATATCCACTGTACTACCCGGAACCATTGGGAAATATGTCGCTGGAGCTTCGCAAACGTGGCATTAGTATTGGAGACGTCGGTCATGTCACGCCCGACGGGCGGTTTCACTTCGCATTCAATATCTTTACTCCTCAAACCAACGTCGCGATCAACCGTTCGGGGTTGCCCGATGGGTTTCGTGAAATGACATTGGTAGATGACGATATCTCACGCTTTCCAAACAAGCATCCCGAGAAATCTGCACTGAAGGTCGAGGGAAAGTACAAGAAGACTGCCGACGTTGGTATGGGCGCTAATGGGAGCGATGGGTGAGCGTTGAATGTACATGCCAGCATATCTTTTCTCTGAAGTCATAACCAGATCCACCACTTCGCCCGTTGAATTTAAAATAGACTACAATTTCGCCACATCGACTTCGGAATCTGCGCTGCTGACTATGCCACATGGTGCAATGGGCGAGGACTACGACCGCAAAAAAGAAATCCGCACCTACTCGATAGAAAATGCTCCTTCGTGGTATACATTCATCAACGGAACATTAGGACGTGAGGCACCCAACGGCTCGCTCTATATTGTAACTGGATGTGACAAGTCCGCCACGTGGGGCATCGCGACAAACGCAGAAAACTCCTCGTCTTCAGGAGTTTCGTTAACACTCACCATGAAGCTTGTTTCAGCCAGCGCTGGCTACTCTTGCTCCTGGAGTACGACAGGTGGGGCAGTTGTACGTAACAGCACAGTCGGACCGCCACAAAATCCCGTCCAGTCCAGGGCTTCCCAGAGGCGCGGCAGGGCGCAGCAATTAGACCCCGTCGAGCAATCACAAAATCAGTGCCTTTTCATTAGGGGTTTCAAGATTATGGTCCGCGAAGGGCTATTTAATAGACTCATAGATTGGAATAAAATACCAAAGGTGATATCCATCACTGACCATTCCAATATCGACAACCTGTTGCGACAGCACGAAACATCGTTTCCGGGCAGCGGAAACGGAAAAGAAGCCGGGTCAAGTGGTCTGGGTGGCTCTTCTCAGTCTGGAGGTGGAACATCCCATCAGGAAGGAGCCGATGATTGGATCGACAACGACGAACTGGACCCGTTTATTGGCGTATGTACCCATTTTGTTCACAGGTTACAGGAATATTCATCATCCTTCCCGACAGCCGTACCATGCTCTCGATACCATCAACAAATATTTGCTTGAAACGGTGCGCCAGAGCCAGATAACTTAACTGACCAGGATTTTAAACCAAATCTTGAAGACTCCGCAAGCTCAGGTTGCTATCAGTCATGAGAGTGACTGGTGGGTCCTATCTCTGGTATGTCATCCCTACTTTGCATTCCACAAGTGAAATTATAAATCGAGCAAAATTAGGGTGCGACTCTGGCAAATGAAGACGAAATCATCAGGCGTATAGCCAGCGATTTTACACCGTCCATAGAATCCGGTTAGTCGTGAAATCCTCACCATATCACTCGATTAACACGCTTAAAGGGGGGGTCTTTTTGGCTACACGAGAGTCCTCACTTTTTAATGCTCAGAAAGATGATGGTACAGTGATTCATATAGATCACGAACAAGGTATTTACTCGTGTTATGTAACTGATCTATTATCTTCCGCTAATATTTCTCAGCTGGCATCGGCGGCAGAGGTGATATAATTGATGGCCTGTGTTCGTCGTAGTCTCATAAATTTGTTTCAGGGTCCCTGAGGGAAGACGAGCCACAGAATTCGCAAGCAGCACTGATACCGGTGAGCAGTGGGGGTGCTTTGTTAGTAGCTGGCATCGCCAACAGAAACCAGTCCACCCATACCCTTGCTAGCGGAAACCAGCACGCCCCAGCATACAGCCATCCTCCCCATCTGAATTCTGGCCGTATCAATATTCAGGCGAGCGGTGAGGTAAACGCATCTCAATTGGACAGACTGGTGCATAGTCCCTGCTGCAATCTGGCTCAGCCATCGACTGACTGATATCCTTAAAGGACATCACCAGGGAGGTTCAGTTCCGGAAGGTGCACAGCAACTTGATCGGGGAAGGCAACTATGGCCGAGTCTATCAAGCCTGGTACACACTGAGGAGCGGCGAACGGGTCCTCGTGAGTGCACCTCGAATATTGCTGCTACATGTCTAACTAAGATTTCCGATATTTAGGTTGCGGTCAAAGTCCCAATGATTAGTTCGCAAAATAAGCGAAAAGTAGAACACGTGAGAAACACATTCGAGACTCACTAGACCACTCACAAACAATTTCATGTAGCGTTTGTTGCGAGAGATCATCACTTGGAACAGAGTTTCCAGGCACGAGAACGTCGTCGATCTTCTGGGAATATACCGAGCAGATAACGAGGTTCCGTACCTGGTAATGCCTTATTACAAGAATAGCAACCTGTTGAAATACATGGCAACACGCCACCCAAGTGAGCGGCTTGCCCGGGTAAGTAACGCAGCACATCTTCCTTCGTGCGGCACAGGGACTGAAGAACGCTCCATTCTAGGCCAAAGAAATCGCTTGTGGGCTTGACTGCTTTCACGGTAATACTGTTATACATGGTAACCTCAAACCAGTACGTTCCGTATCTTCCAACCACGGTTTCAGGCACTCAGTAACATATGCAGGATAACATCATGGTTTCGGACGCTGGCCATGCTCAGATCGCAGACTTCGGCCGCTCCGTGATCCTTGTAATGCAGGGCTTCACTGAATGCATTGATAGGGATACACGTCACTCTGCGCCGGAGCTCATGCCTTTACCCCCCGCTGAGCCAACAATGCCGACACGGGCGAGCGACATCTACAGCTTAGGCATTCTATTTCTACAGGTGCGTGTATATCAGAATATGTTTCTGGGCGCACATGACATGCACTGACATTTTGTTGCTCATACATAGCTCTTTGATGGTCGGATGGACTGCCTGCCATACTCGCACGTCCCTCTAGATCCCCGCCGTCCCGGCGATGACATATTGCTTCTACGCATTCACCGTGGGGACCGGCCAAGACGAGAGCACCACCGGAACATTTCTGATAACATGTGGAATATCATTGCAGCCTGTTGGGTGGCCGATCCATATGCGCGTCCGGACATTCGTCAAGTTCGCTCGTGGTTGAGTAGTGTTTAGTTGGTGGTGAGATACCTAGACAATCCATGTTATCTATCTATCTATTTATTCTCTACGCGCTTCTCGTTTGTACCGGCCGCAGGTCTCCTTTACAGCCATCGGCAGGTCGATGGTCGTCTCGTGTTTCGAATTTCAGTGCAGCCTCACCTGACCCTACTCGATATATACACGCGCCACCGCTATTACTAAGGCTCTCGCTTGTACTTGCCATCTACCCAATTCTTAACATCATCATATGTCTAATGATCTCCGAAGATATCCATTCTGCTCAGAAAGACCTTATTGTGTCTAAAAATAATTTCTGGTATAGTCTTGCAAATGGTAGCATATGCATTATTTGGTGGACAGCGAGAATTTTAGTTACATGATGATGATGATGCACCTGTGCAGTTGCTACCGATCCTCGGTGTCAGATGCAATAATATGGCAGGTGGGTCTAGGTTAGTCTAGGGTTAATGGTGCATGTGGAGCCGTACCTCAAATCATCGGATGCAATGCAGTCACATGCGAGTTTTGATGCGCCACAACACGTTCATTATCACGTCTTCATGCAGCGCGAATTGACCGCTGTGTCGGGGTGGTTGGGACGCCTGCCTGGCGGCAGCACGTGCCCGGATCGGACACCGGAAACCATTAGCATTAGATGCATGTACCGTAGACAGTCTCTCACCAATCCACGTATCACCCAGCCTTTGGTGTTGCGCGTCGCCCTCACAGGCGACCCCAGTTCCCCCCCACACCGTGTATTAGCTTCAAAACTACGCCAAACGGCCATAATCAACAGCTAATACATCCAATATGTGTATAAATGCTCTACTGTGACCCTTTATCCCTTGGGAATACATTTACTCCTCAATATTTGACCAATTTAGTGATGCTGGCCCTCATATTTGCCTTTGTTACAGCACAGTGTTCAGTGAATTGTGCACCTGAGGCGCTCATAACTGATTAGCATATGAAGTAAAATGATCCCAGTGGTTTTGGCGACTCTTCACTGGCGCAAAATCATTTTTTGGGGCAGAACCACCTAGTATGAAACACCAAATTTGTGATTACAAGCTCACCAAGACGGCATAAGGTTTCTCAGCATCTGTAATCGGAACATCAAGCACTCCTGATTGCCATAATAGAGGTCAGAGGGTGTATGACAACGTGAGTGAAGCAAAATGGGGGTGAAAGTCACCTGAATGGCCCGAATGTACTTGTTGCAATGTGTTAAAGGGCCTGAAAGATTTATTAGAGTGATCTGGAATTTGTTAAAATCATTCGCAATGCATCTGGAAGGTAGCAGCAGGCTCAGTGTTTCGCATGAGCCACAATGGTAGGAGTTGATGCTTGGTGCCCCAAGCAGCCCACGTGCGATAAACGTGTGAGACAGGCGAGACTCACACGGTTTCCACGCGGTTTCCATGTGCGGATTTGAGGTACGGCTCGGAGGGCGCATTTAGGATCAGACCATAAGGAAGGAACAAGTGTCTTATTTTTTCTCTCTCTTCATTCCTTTTGGTTTGGCTACGGGAGACTAGGTCTAGGTGGGGCTGCACTGAAATTCGAAACACGAGATGACCATCGACCTGCCGATGGCTGTAACATTTTATGTTACCCTAGTCACACTAATAATATAGCATGTACACTGTCGGCACTTTGGATTCAGAGATATCATAACCTCAGTCATCCTGTTTAGTTTAGACCGTAAATGCGACAAGTTGAAATGCAACAGTGAGGAATGCACATATTTGGAGAAAAAGGTGCTTAAATAAGCCCACAGTGGCGAGCACAGCACCCCAGATGGCTAGCTTGCAGTGTTCGCTTAAGGGGTTAAGGCCTAAGGCTTCATTAAGCCTTAACTGCCATTAACGTAAGGGTTAATGTTTCGCCGAAGATCTTTAAGGCCTTAACTTAAGCCTTAACTCAAATATCACGTGATTTGATCGTAGCACATTTGATCGTAGCAAAAATTGTATCTGGTAATTCACAAACATATTCTCGTACACTGTCACTATGGCCTCAGCTGTCGATGTCAACAGACTATGGCAATTCTTCCACAACTCAGGGATCAAGCAGAACGGCAGCCACTGGAGAACACACTGCCGGGGCTGTGTTGCATATCACGAAAAGATTCTTGAAGATGAAGCTGCCGCGGCCAATGGTCTCCTACTCAATGCCGGAACGGAGTTGCTAGCACAGCAGGCACGATTCGAAGCAGGTGTGTCATAATGTATTCTATTATAGCGTAAACATACTAACTTTTGTGGCCGAAGCTTGCAAATCAGCGAGACCTCTGCGCGGAGAAAAGTCCGTCTTCATTACACACATTCTGGGCCACAAACATACTGGCAAAAATCCATGCTCCCATGCTGGGAAAGATTCTATTGCCAAGGTGAAGGCATTGCGGGCAGCAAAAAAGGCTGCTACTGAGGAATCCAAAGGCAGCAAACACTCGCACACAGAATCCACTTCCACATCCACTGAATCCTTATCCTCGGCACCACCTTCCAAGAAACTAAAGCAACCTAGTATCATGACACATATGTACGCCGGCACGGAGATGCCATTTAGTAACATCCAGACGGAGGCCATACAAGATCAGGCCCTACGTGCCGTTATATCCGCCAATCTCCCCTTCCACGTCTCCGAAAATCCGGAAGTTTTGAAGTTAGTGGCCATGGTTCGTACAGCTGGACCGGCAATTATGCTGACTGCAAAACTCGTGGGCAGTAGACTCTTAACCAAAGCCGCCGACATCGTTCACGAGAAGACAGTGCAGATTTTCCGTAACCACATCGATGTTGGGATCTGCGCCAATGGATGGAAGTTGGTGACGAGAAGCACTGTCAATGGGATTGCTGGTAACGTTGACGGCAAGTTGTACACACTGGACCTTATAGAAGTTACTGGTGACAACAAGCATGGGATCGCAATGGCTATCCAATTTGGGGAGATCATAGATCATATTGAAGAAGAGTTCAGATGTGTTGTGGTTTATCTGACCACTGATTCCGATGGCAGAGCGAAGAAAGGTCGAATTATCCTAGGAAAAGAGAGGCCGTGGATGCTAGTGCCATCATGCTGGGCACATCAGGTACGACATAAACTGTCACTCAGAGCAGATACTCATTACATAAATTATAGTTTCAATTGATCTTGGGCGACTACTTCAAAGTCTATGAGTATGGGGCTCGAATTTCCGAGGAAGCAACAGACCTAATTGGGTGGATCAATAATCATGGTAAAGTGCGAATGATCTTCGATGATGCTCAAAAGCGCATCAGTCTAGGGAATACCGGTCGTGCAGTTGTGCTGAGCTACCTTAACACAAACCTTACTCGATGGACCACCCACTGCATCGCATTTATGCGGTTGCTACTTGTCAAATGGGCATTGCAAAATGCTGTAACCGAACTTCACCCTGCTATCATCAAAGCTCAAGTTGGTGCAGCTACATCAACCGAGCATCGCCGTCTAACAGCAGATGCCGAGGAGCACTGCAATGTAATTGAAGATTACTCGTTTTGGAATGGCCTGGAGCAGGTCGTCGGTGACATCGAGCCGATTTGTTATGGGGCTAATATCAATCAGAAAGATTCCACCCGGCTCGATCAGATCCTTCTCACACTAGCGGGCATGTACCTTCACTTTAGTGACCATCCTGAGCCCGAAGTTGCTGCAGCCATGAAAAAACGCTTGGAGAAGTGCTGGAAAGACTGCGACCAGCAGATCTTCATCTTGGCCTTGGTGCTTAATCCCTTCGAGGGGCTTACACGCTTTGGAGACTCTGCAGGTCTAAATCATATCAAATTGAATGGAATGGTTCTCAGGGAGTGTTGAGTGCCCTGTTACGGTTCTTTTTGGACTAACTCAAGATCAAAATCTTGGCACCACCGTTAATCCCGATTTGGGATGCCCAACACTGGTCCACAGTGCTGACCCCAATGCATTCAGTGGTAGGGACACCATGCTCATTGGTGTTAACGATGAATTAATTGACATTGGGGTGGGCACTGAGGTCTTGTGGTTGAATTTCTCCTATTTCTGTTGCTTTATCACGCTTTCCTGCGATATTTTTCAATACAGTCAAAATACAGTTCACAATTACAGTACCTGGAGGTAGGCACTATATGATTATTTCAACTCCATAATAATATAAAAATCACCTAAGATACCCATATACTCGATGTGCTTAATATTACACGCACATAGTTCTTCAATGGCGACACTCGCATCCAACTCGCATCTCACGTTGGCGCCACACTTCGGCACTGAAGCCGCAATGTTGGGAGGCGGCACTGGGCGGCGTCCTAAAGAAGATTTGGCCTAGTGTGATCTGAGGGATCTGTAACAGGGCACTACACACTCATTCTCAGGGTACGCTATTTTACATAATTGAATCTGTGTCAGTGTGCTAACCTTGACTAGCTCTATAGACGCCTTTGCGGCCGCCCTGACAACCTCGATGGTCCTGAATTAAGGGGTCAGAAGGAACGCGCTGTTTCCGCCGCATTTTTCCACTTCCTGGCTATGACTGGTCCCTTCGCAAGCTGGAGGGACGAAGCGGCTGATTTTCCAGTGAGTAAACTCTATTTTATCACTCTAGCACCATTCATTAGTAATTCTGATATGATTTGCAGATTACAGACCCAATTGCTGCCTGGCTTGCTTTTCGGAGCATTCCCGAGGTTGCTGAGCTGGGTGAATTTGCCCTTATCTTACTCAAAGTCGTAGCCAATCAAGGCGGTGTAGAGCGAATATTCTCGGATTTAAAAGTCAAGCAAACTCACCGCCACGCGCGCCTCGGGCTGGCAAAGCTCGGGAAAATGACTAAAGTAAGTTCATTCGGTAACTAGTGTGTTCGCTGAACTCAAATTAATTGAATTGAATAGGTCGGTGCTGATATCAAAGCGGAACATCAAGCTCTCAGCCTTGCAAAAACACGAGGCAAACGAAATAATCACGATTTGACAGCAACCTTACTTGCGGTGCCTCGGTATCGCGATTTACTGGCCGATCAGGACAATGAAGATGAAACCGAGCACAGGCACTTGCTCGTCAACAGTGCTGCAGGGTGGCGCATGGAAATGGCAAAGTGGGTTGGAGAAGCACGTGATGCTGAAGCAGCCGACGACTCGGACGACGATGCAGATGACACAGGAGTTAATGCTGCTTTCCCCGCCACAGCCGCTGCGTGGAAGCCCACAACACTGGCTGCCTTATTTGGCGGCATTGCAGCATTGCAGCGCCGGCCTATGTGTCTGTCGGCGGCAGAGGTCACCGTGGAGGCGGCCTTGATGGAGGCACTAGCAGACATCGAAGAGGATGAGCGGCTAGATGAAGGGGCTATTGAAATCAATTCGGACGACGAGTTCGCCCCATAATTGGTTGACTTTCCATGGCGTCTGGAATTCCAGACTTGGTTACAGACCTTAAATTTTCACACTCTGACCGATTCTGGAATCTACGAAATAAATGTTTGTTTCCCGCCGGCCGCTTTGCAATTCAGATTACAGATCACACGGCGGCAGTGACAAGTTTCCGCATTTGGCCAGACATCCAAGCGCACTACATCGCGATCATCACCATCCGACGACATGGGGGACGAACTAACATTAATGCCGGTGAGTGTGTTCAAGGAAGAGGACGTCGAGGAGGTTATGGAGAACGAGTTGATCGATTAGGTAGTGGGGTTGTAGGTGTTGATGTACCTAGGTACAGAAGAGCTTCAAAGGCTGCCCACAACGTCCATCTTGAGTTCGACATCCATCTCAAGGTCACTGTCCACCATGATGCATGAGGCCCGAGGTTGCCGTTAGTATTTGATGGTGGGCGGAGCTACGGAGGTGCGGGGGAAGTATTGAGCTATAAAGGTTAGTGGCAAGGCCGAGAAAGGCGATTGTGGTGATGACATATGGTCTGCAAACGGTCTGAAGTCGATGTTCAATCTGAGAGATGCCAGTCGCCAGGAACGACCATCTGGAGCGAAATCTGCGTTTCCAGGCGCCATGGAAAGTCAACCATTATGGCGGTATATTATGTATTCTATTTAATTGTGTCTTAAGGACCTTAAGACCTTAAAGTTACCCTTAATGTTAAGGCCTTAGCCGCGTTTAAGGCTTAAGGCTGGCCAAAAACCTTAATAAGGCCTTAAAGGCGAACACAGGACCCCCGATTATGCTGGTTAAGGCCGTTTCCAAAATCCCGGAATCTGAGGGTAAATGTCCGATTTTTTTTCGAGGTCTGGCGCTCGAAATTTGTCCGATTTTCGCTCCCAGCCTACCTAAATATCACAATTTGTCCGAAAACTGGAAGTAGCCCCCAAAAATCTCATTTTTTTTTCGATGCGAGCCCGTAGGGCTCGTTTTCAAGATACTATAAGGTCTCTATAGGTGTAGGTTGAATATTAGAAAGTTTTAGATTGCCTCGAGTCCGAAGGATTGGCGTGGTAACTGGATGTGAAGGAATTGGTTGACAGTAAGGTTGAGAGACGGAAAGCGTGCAAGGTAAGCTTCTGGGACACCAGTCCGCTTGAGAAGGGCTTTGTGGACATGGAGGGGAGTGTTGGTGTGACCTGGATAGACTTTCCCTCGATTGAGCCATTCACTTGAGCTGAAGGGCATAGCGAGCTCGGTCTCGAGATCAATGGATGGTAACGTGGCCATGGTTGCGCACAGCTGCCAGGAGCGATAGGGGCAGCGAGCAGTGAAGAGAACTCGATGGTGAGCCATAAAGTGCCCAGTCATGGCAGACTATATACAAAAATTCACATTTAATTAGCATAAGATAATCGTGTTAGTGGGCACTAGCAACTACTAACAATGTATTTCGAGTCAACTTCGTGGCAGTCTCGCTGGCAGTGAGAGTGACCACGTCGACTGCCGTCGGCTGCCGCTCAACAACATCTCAGGGGCTGCGCCACTAGTCCGCATCGGCTGGCCTGCAATACATCCGAAAATTGCCACTGGCCTGGCTGGCAAGTTATTTTTTTACCTCGGCCTGTCGACAGGATCGAGGCCAAATGTCCGATTTTGCGCACGGCCTGTGGCCGTCTGAGATCAAATTTTGTCCGAATTCGGGAAACTGCCCTATCCAGCATAATCGGGGGTCCTGCGAACACTGGCTAGAAGAACACACACAAACCTTATGGCAGGTTGACGGCAAATGAGACGAATGGATGTGGCAGAATACAACCAATCAAGGGGCAAACATTGGAGCGCTCGGTCAGATAGGGTGACCCCCTACGGTCGTGGGAAAGTGGCTGTGCCGCGTGCACCGCGTCTAGGGACACAGAGCCCACCCAAGCTCCTTCCTATTTCGGAATGACAGATTTGTGATGGTAACTGACTAGTGTTGCCACGGCTCGGCTAAAAACCATGAGCTGACCGAGCCGAGCCGATTGGCTAGCCGCATTTAGCCGAACCGTCAGCTAACGGCTTCGGCGGCTAAGCCGTTCGTTAAGCTGTGGTTTACAGCTAATTTGATGTAAGAGCTCCTGGGGGTAGCTGGGGGCACATAACTTACTCAAATTTGATTTCTGCAACATATTGGAGCCCAATGATATGTTGTAAGCCTTAAAATTGCCACAAACGAGGTTCCCTGGAAGATGTTGATGTTATTGCTATTCTTGGCCCTGCACCGACATCATGAGACCCGTGTACAATTAATTCTTCAATCTCCTACGTAGTGCTGATTTTTCATTGGTATATTATTTTTAGAGGTAAGAATCACTCTTTGAGCTGTTTGGGCAATGTAACAGGTGTGTATTCTTGGCTGTAATGTCGAATCGATTTTGCAGTGGTTAGCCACGGTCAAAGCCGTAGCCGAGCCGTGACCGAGCCACGCCAATCCGTATTTGGAAGTTAGCTGCGGCTTCGGAGCCATGACCGAGCCGAGCCGAGCCGTGGCAACACTATAACTGACAGCGTCTGATGGGACTTACTATAATGGGCCTGGAATTGCGTGATATAGGGATATAGCTGATGAATTACTAAGAGCTCGTTTGGATACGGTGGGGACGACAAATTTCGAACAAATTTTGAGCCACATGCAAAATTGGACTTCGTGTGTCACAAGCCGTCACACGCCTGCCGTAGGCTGCCGGATGGCGGAGTTTGAAAAACCCTTTCACATTTCATGTGTCAAGACGACACCTAGTCACACCTTATCAGCATGTGCATGGGCAACGTCTCCCCTCCGCGCAAGCTCCACCGAAAACGACTCGCTCTGTACAATATCACCCTTACCTCATTGCTTGTCCATCTAACCTCTCGGATCGTCGTCATGTCTGAAGCGTCATCCACATCTGGCAAGCACTGGTCCGATGCAGAAGTTGACTGCCTACTCGATCGGCTTGCAGAATGCAGGAGGTCTGGCAAATACGGGGACGGGGGCAACTTCACCGGCCCTGCCTGGACTGCATCAGCCGCTTATCTGGGCTCGAAAGGCCACGCCAGGAGTTCCAAGCAATGTAAGCACAAGTATGGAGGGGTACGTGTTTCTTTCAAGCATCTCGATCATGGTTGATACTCACCACTTTGTCGCAGCTCAAAGCAACACACAAGAACATCTATATCTACATCAACAATACATCGGGAACTCACTGGGATAATAAGATAGGAGCCAATATTGTGGGGGATGCTGCCGATCGGGCTTGGCGGTCGCACATCACAACCAAGGTATGTGTACTGATGTTCCTATGCTCGCACCGACACTGATCATTCCCCCTCTCTTTTCAAAGGCTGGATCGGCCATGAAGCCATTTCGGAATGCGGGTTGGCGGCACTGGGATAAGATGGAAGCCGCGAATCCTGGCCAAGTTGCAGGTGGTGGTCACGTCTTCACCCCACTCGTAGCCGATCACCCTCTCGATGACAACAACTACGATGATGACGACGACGACGATGGGGCCATTGTCACCCCAGCCGAGCCCACCAGTACCCCAGCCGAGCCCATTGTCACCACAGCCGAGCCCGCCACCACGTTTACCACTCCCGATCATATGGAGGTTGACACTGGTGCGGCTGCGTCATCTCGAACCACTTCTGGTGTTGCCACCGGAAGCACGACTCTCTTATCCACTGCCCCTCCTATGTCCACTCGACCCAACAAGCGCTCGAGCACCACGGAGATTTCCACTGCTCCAACGAAGAAGTCAGCATCCTCGTCGTCACGAGTGTCCTCTCGCGCAGAGTCCACGTCTTACACATCAGCATCGGGTGGCAGGGCATCTGTGCGAGTGATGGTGCAAAGCATGGACAGCACCGTGCACTCAATAATGGATGTGCTCAAGGACGGCATGATTAGTGATCGCTCCAAGGCTGTTGCTATGATTCAGGCCGAGTTCAAGGCTGCTGCTAAGGACGACCCAAACAAACTCGAAGCGGGTGATCTACTCCTCATGGTTGACGTGTTTACAAATCATCTCAACCTCGCAGAATCATACCTCGTCCTCGATGACTCCATCCGCCGGCTGTGGGTAGACGGCATTCTCCACCACATCCACCAAAAGATTCTTGAGGGCATGACAGCACGCCAGGCTGTCCACAGTCTCGGTCCGGGCCAGGAGTAGATGTATGATCCTCTATGTGCATGTCTCATATGTTTTACTGTACCGTTATCTTTGTATCTCTGTTCCGTCTCAATATTATGATTTGTTCAGGCACCACATAATAAATAAAATGTAAACGGCTCTATTCATCCTCATTGTCATTATCATCCCTCATTCCACGTTCGTCACGGATTGCGATGTACTGTTCCCACATTGCATCTGCAATGCTATCCCTCAACGCCGAAGGCTCGTCATCATCAGCTGCTTCCCGGATAGAAGCTTCTGCATCGGGATCTGCAATGCCACCACCATGCACATCTTCGTCATCGTCTACATCGAGTTCCTGGAGATCTTCATCGTTCTCACGGATGAAATTGTGGACAGCTGCAAGTGCGCATGGTATCCGTGTTTGGATTTCGAGTGTGTACTCCGGGGCAATGAGTAGAATACGATAGCGTCGTTTCAAAACCCCAAAAATGCGCTCAATGACATTGCGTGCTGAGGCATGGCGAAGATTGAAGAGCTCTTCCTTTGTTCAGGGCCTACAAGAATATATCAATCAATGATACCTTTTGCACCTGATAAAATACCACGTACCTGGCTCCTGCACGGCCCCATTCGGCAAGATGATACCGCACATTGCGGTATGGTATGAGTAATACAGAACATGATGGAAATCCGGCATCAGCAAGATAATATCTTCCCGCTGGGACCTTGAGGCCACCAGCACGGCATGCCTCCTCCCACATACGAGCATCGGTAGCAGATCCCTCCCACCCGGTGAGCGTGTAAACAAATTGCAGCCCGAACGAGCACAGGAAAAGACAATTTTGTGAAATGAAGCCCTTCCGGTTGCGGAAAGGGCCACGCTGTGCTGCCGGGGCGAAAAGGTGAATGTGGCTGCCATCTATGGCACCCAATGCACCCTTGAAAAAATGTAGTTTGGCGCTTTTACTGATCTGTGGGTCTACAGGCTCATCGACACCAGGTAGACGGACCCAACGGTTGTAGAAAGGTGGGGATGAAAATATATACAGCATTCGTTTAAAATACCTGCTCATGTCAGATTGCAATCTATGATGATCGTGTACATGTCACACTCACTTTGAGATGGTCTCATTCGATCGTTGAAAACGCTCCCCGACATGGTGGATTGTCAATCCGGTGACAGCCATATATAAGAATATAGCAAGCTGCTCCTCGAGTGACACATGTTTTGATCGATGAATGCCAATCTCTCGGAGATATATGAGCAGGGAATTGAAGACCTCAGCACTGACCCCCAGCTCGCATCGAATACGACCGGGATGCCCAGTTATCAGCTCCAAAACCCATGCCTGGCCGCTGAGAGCAGATGTGTGATAAGGGGTTGGGAGGCTCTGCTCAGTGAGATTGGCCAGTATGGTGAGAAGATAAGCAAGTATAGTGGTTATCTGAACCAGTAGCCGCTTTCGAGCGAGGTTTCGCTGACCTTCATAGGCCGCAGGCATTGTTATCGGTGAAGATGCTACAGGCGAAGCGGGAGTACAACAGTACAAGTGTAATTCAAACTCCGCCATCTGGTGATCGCGGTGGCCCGAGACATTGTCACTCGCTGTCAGCCGTGGGATCAAATTCTAACATGAAACTCAAAAATTTCAAAAATTACATCGTATCCGAACGAGCTCTTAGCAGCCTTACCAATGGTCTCTTGGTGAAGTGGTTAATGTTGCCTATAATCTCAGGAACAGGTCAAGTGTTCGATCCCTCGACTGTGTTTTCTTTTTCCGTCTAGTTTGCTTTTTCTCTAAGCCTAAGGTCATACCATGTAGCCTTGCGCGCACTACCCCGCCGAGCGTTAGCGAGGCCGTTAGGTGGTTAGGGGTTTGGGTTAGTAGTTAGGGTTAGGAGTTAAGGTTAGTGGTTAGGGTTAGTGGTTATGTTTGGTTGGTTAGAGTCAGGGTTAGCTGTATATATATTTTTAAAAGAGGGAGGAGAGGCAATATTAATGCCATGGCGCGAGTGAGTGTGAGTCAGTTACGCGATTTGGCCAGTGGCCCAGATGCGGCCAGGGACCATCACGAAGCTGTCATTCCGAAATAGGAAGGAGCTTGGGTGTGCTCTGTCTCCCGCGTCTAGCTGCTACTGCGAGACAAGACTGCAACAATTGATATATACCATGTATTTACATCGTTTCTGGTGCAATAAGTTGATAGGTGCTTTTTGAAAAGTGTGCCATAGTTGTAATCTATGCATTGATCTACTCACCAAGGTTCGCTTTTTTGCCAATTCTTTTACTGCTCTCATAGTGATTATCTTACACTTCTCATGGCCCCTATGATCTATGGTACGATTCCCAGGTGCCCCGATGCCTAGCATGCTCACATTTCCGCATAGATCACAAGTAACAGTGTATTTCCCAGTTGCTATATCAATCACAGCACCAAGCCGTATTTTGCCATTATCAAAGGTGAATGTGACTCTAACATGGGATGCTTCACAGTAGGCATATATTAATGTACTATATGTAGTTTGCACGCAACAGATGAGGGAGGGACAGCGGAAAGACAATATTTTGCCATCTGCTACAGAGAAACGCGTGCGCCACGGCTGCGCACGGGATCATCACATTTGTTTTCTTGTTATATGCGGCGCACGGCGGGCGAAGTTGTTCAATGCGTTCCCTCGTCATCTCGCTGGCGTCCATCTTCAACAGGCATGCGAACCCGATGCGCAGTGGAAGTACTATGTGCGTCTTTCTCCCTTTCCCCCCTTCCCTCGTCCCCTCCCCCTTTCTTTCCCGCGCTATAAGGGCAGTTCGCTGACGCTTGCCACTTCTTCGCAGATTGTCTACGTCGTCTGGCTCACCTTCGACGGCGTCTTCATCTACTCGGACATCCTCGAGACGGCTAACCTCTTCCTCCCTCGAGGGAACCACTGCGCTTTTCGAAGGCGGCTCGTGCAGGTCGCCGGCGTCGCACATCTCGATAAGGGCAAGAATGTACGGACGCCCGAGATCATGGAGGATATCGATGGGAAGGGGAGTGATAGCTACTGCCCTCACGAGCTCTCCCGAGTTTGATTACGGCCGGTGGTCGGTGGCTGATGGCTTGTGTGCGTTCCAACTTCCTTTACCCTTCTGTCTGTGGTGGTTGAACTTTGTCACTTCTGACTTGTGGTGTTTTGGGTTTTTGGTTGAGGCACGCGGCGTGCTTCGTGTCTCTGTACTACCCTGTGTTCATAATGCACTTACGCTTATGCTTACGCTCCGCGATGAATTAAATGGCTTTGCCCTTCTTGAATCTGTTGCCACCGATCCCAGTGCACTCGGGTAGCTGTTTGAACTTGAACTTTGAACAATTCTCGTGAGTGTTCCTTCACCTGACATCCACACAGAATTCAAAGGCTGCGACTCCGCAATCGCATCACATGCACCTTCTATTTTTTGGCGTCTCCATATCTGGGTTAAGATGTGTATCAATAATCAGATCGCGAAAACGATTTCAATGATCAGGTGCGCTGGAGCTTTGCATTCTATTCGGAATGGGCGGCGAACATGGACGGATTTCATAGTGTCAGCCCAGTGCCACCCTCCGTCTGGCGTCCAGTACTAGGTGGCCAACACGTGTAATGTATCGATAGGACCTTAAGTTCAGGCTAATTCCTTGTGGCTGAGGTCATCGAGAGGTTCACATTGAGTATTGACTAGGACAAATTTGACTTGGGTTCAAAGCCACATCCAAACTGGCAATTCACAGTGTTTGTTGGTGGCTCGGGCGAGACTCGGGCGAAAATGTGTCCAGGAAGATGTTCATGCCCCAGATATTTGGGTGACAGTCACGCAAATAGACTCAGTTCAGAAGGCCCTGGGACAGGTGACGAATTCAGGTCGTAATAACATTTCCTGGACGAGCTTAGAGAACATGTGCGGATTTGACAGTGTCAGCCCCAGTTCAGCATCGTGCCACCTTCGCACAGTAGCTGAGATATTTTATTTCAGCTGGCGGCGCACAATGCATTGATGGAAGCCAAAGGGTCAGCCTACATATTGTCACAGATTTAAGGCAGTACAGGGGCCGCCCGCATTGGCGAGCTGTTAGATTTAAGACTTCTCAGTTGAACTGCTATATTTTGCCAGTTCAGTCACAACCCTCCCTTACTGCTCCCGTGCGGCAAATAATTGAATTGAGTTGGATTTGATCTGTGCTTCGACTCGTCATGGCTGGATTAGGGATGATCTTCATGCATGATCGGCACAGTCTAAAATCCTATCCTGGCGCTCCCATCAGCCAGCCACCCTCTAATCTCAGCTGTTTAAATTTTACACTTGTGCCATGGCTGTTTGGATGTTCACTGCCGCCACATACACACATGGGACTCGTGATGGGAATATATTGATGTCTCCTTTCCCCCTCTCACCACACACATCTCTGCTCTCAATGCCAGGCGCCGCTTCCACCCTCCTATCTGAACCTCAAGTTGATCCTCAGCTAATTATTGCTGATATTAACCATACCAAAGTCTTGCTCATCAAGTATAAAAAGGCCAACAAGGTCAACAAGGCCAAACTAGGTGGTGAAAGTGCGTATCTTGATTTTTTGATTGGGCATGTAATAAATTGTATAACTTCCCCAGACTACAATGAGGGTTTGAAGCAGAAACTCGAAGGTTTTTTGGATGAGTTGAGAAAGGCTCAGGGTGCGTGTTCTGATCATCAACATTAAACCATGCTCATGCCATTTCAGATGATCCTACTACAATGTGTACTGGCGACCAGGAGCCTAGCCTTAATGGAAAGGGTGAGTCTTCATTTATGGTGCCCCTCTCTCATTCAGGCTGTCATTATTACGCACTGGGGGTTCAGATGTGAAAATTTCACACTTGGCGAGATGTCATTTATTTGACTACCTATTTCAAGTGTTTTTTATTTGCATCTCACAGCCGTTGTGAGGATATCACAGTTGAATGTCAGGTGTTATTTTCGAACATCTTGGACAGGACTGTCTGCTTTATCTTGCTGGGCTGAGATGTCGTATTTGGACACTTCAGTCTGCTGTGCCATATTGCAACACCTTGGATTGGACTGCGGATACTTGGCACCTTACTTTTGCTGTTTCTTTTTAACACCCTAAACTGAAGTGTGCAATGCTAACATCTATCTACCAGGACACAAAGATATGAATGCCATGGATGTGGATGGTGAGGGCGAGGGGGAAGTAGAACAGGAGGAGGAAGAGGAGGAGGAGGAAACAATCACTGCTGCAGACATTTTGGGTTCGTCATTCTAGTGTTCAAATATATGGGAGATTACTAAAATTATATTAACAGCCATGCGCTGCCGTTGGGTAGACGGTCTTCACCAGAAGGCCCTAGAAGGGTTTCCTGTGAAGCCCATCCACCTTGGAAAGCTTATAGAGAGCATTGGGAGCATCATTGTAGGCAGGATGTCTCAGCAGGGGGTTGAGTGTTACAAGACTGGGTGGCTGCAGCTGCAGAAGTACGGCAACTTTGCATGCCAGACAGAAGATGATATTTCCCCTGATGTCATTGGCTGGAGGCGTGACACCAGGCCTGAACCAGACTGGAAAGAAGTCCTTCATACCCTCAAGTGGATTGAGGAGGCGAATGGGGAGAACCAGAAGCAAAAAGACAAGGAAGGCGAGTTCCTTTTCAAATGACGCAAGTGTGTTATGCTGAAATTGATCCACGTTAAGCATCATGTACATGGGGGTTCTTCAATTACGAAGATGGCACATCTCCCATCCTAACAGAGAAGAAAGCCTATCTTTCCTGTGTAGACGCAAGTGCTTTCCTTGGCACAGTGGAAGCAGGAAAAGCTGTTGCTCTGCTTGTCTTGGGCAATCGTGTACGTTCTAAACCTATCTGATAGCCTTCAAGTAACTGATATCAATTGCGGTAGAGCTCTAACATGAAGTGTCTCACCTGTCACAACAGCGCTCGTGGGCAAAACAAGCCTAAGCGTGGTCAAGCTTGGCTTGATGAAGTGGATCCAGCAATTGACAGGCTGAGCTGCGGGTGTCTTACGTCGACATCCCTCTTGGAGCTTGTCATGACCAAGACAGTAGCGGCAACTCATCCCAACTTTCCAACACGCCCAGTGGAGAAGAAATCCAAGTCAGAATCCACTTTTCCACACTCCGACTTCCACTTCAACCCAATCACGATTGGAATGGTGGAGGCTTTCATCTTTGACCTTACCAGATTGAATCCCGTAGACCTGCTGTGCCAGCCTCAGGTCAGGGGCCTTAGAGCGGTGGTAGGAACCATGCTGCAGCTTGAAACGTTGTACCAAGATGCCCTCAATGAAGCAGAGGATGAAGGAGATGAGAGGTATCAGGAGGAACTGAACCTCATAGGCGATGTCAAGAAAAAGATGTATCGATTCAGCCAGAAATTGGCTAGTTTACAGGAGGAAAATGGCCTCCCGGGGGGAAGTGTCGTACACTGTTCTGAAGCTGCTTAATGTTGTACTGCTTTTTTCAATTTATATTTCACTTGCTGGTGAAGGCCAAAAATTGGCGGGATACTCGTCCCCAAAGAGGGGCTTACCTTAGTGATTGTACCATTTCGACCATAGGTTCACGATTTCTCGTCCGGTGAGGCCGATAAATTTTCTTTTGACTTAAGGCGATTTTACACAATGTCTGTTTTTTTGGCCGTTACGTGTTACTGAACTTACGGTTGAAATGGTACAGTAACACATGACAGGCTGTGTGCCTTGAAGTCCTGCAGCAAATAGATTGTACGAATCATGTGTAAATTATGACCCTAAGTATCAAACTAGGGCTGGAACTGTGAGAAGTCGGATGGCCAGCACAGTTTTACTATAAACTTTGATTATTAGTGGGCATAAGTGTGTGCATATGAATGGAGATGGACGTGCCCAGCACCACATCCATGACACACCCACTCAGGCCCCTGCTCCCGTACCCGAAACCCGCACGCCGTCCCCGCTAGCAAGCCAAGTTTTACATCGGAACACGGCCATCCATGTGAGCGTACAGTCGCGCGTTGCCCCACACGCATCCCCGCCATTTGCGCGCGCATGTTGCACGGCTGCACCCACAAGTCAGCACCGGGAACAACACCCAAATCAACAGCCGCGGGACTCACTCGTCGAACCACGCATCACTCATCACGAACCACCCCTTCTCGCCCGACCCCTTGCCCCACGAATTCTCTACATTCCAGCGCACAGTCTTCCCGTCCTCGACGTGCACGGCCGCGAGCACCATCGCGTGCGTCATCGCGCTCTCGCCCATCTGCAGCCGCTGCGCCTTCGTCAGCCCCAGCTCCACTCCGAACGTGTTCTGATAACTGGACGGCGGGTACAGCGCGGTGTCCATGATCCCGCGCGCGCTCGTACTCGACTCACGAGCGCCCCCGCCTTGAGTGCCGCGATCTCCGTGTTGACGTACAGCACGGGCCACGCGCCCCACACGTTCTTGAGCTTGTCGACGGTGTAGAGCTTGCCGAAATCGTTGCGCGGGTCGTGGATGAGCGAGAAGGAGTCGCCCGCGGGGTACTTGCCCTCGGTGTGTGCGCCGCGTAGAACGCGCGCGGGGTGCCGGTGTAGGAGTGTGCCTTGCCGTCCGCGTCGTAGTAGTCCCAGGTGAAGGGCGCGCCGAGAGTGGCGGACATGATGGTGTACACCTCGCGCACGAGGTCCTCCTTCTTCGTGCGGAGCGTCGCGAGCTGCTCGGATGCCGACAGGGAGGACGCGGCGAGGGAGGCGTGGAGGGCGCGCAGGACAAGCGCGTGCTCGCGGAGCTTCGTCTGGAGGAGCTTGTTGAGCGGGCCGGAGAACGAGGAGTGCGTGGACTCGGGGAAGACGGTCTGCGGGACGACGCCGTACGCCTCGAGCAGGTTCAGGGCCATGTCACACTGCCCGCCGTCCGAGATGAGGTCTCCCGAGAGGTGGTTGGGCAGGTCCGCGTGCTCGATCATGGGCTTTGCCGCGACGGAGTGGCGCGGGATGTTCGTCGTCGTGAAGAGCCAGTAGCGCCCGGAGGACTGATCGGGCCGGACTTGAAGAGGCCCTCGGTGTTGAAGACGTGTGTCTGGGCAATGTGCAGGCGCGGGTATCGGGGAGACACGGACCGGGCACACGACAGGTGCTGGTGAGCGGCGGCGCTGGCGAGTGTGCGGCATAGAAGTCGTCCCAGCGCAGGCGTTTCGTGCCCTCGCGCTCCTCAAGCTCGTCGCAGTCTTGTGCCGTGGGGGCAGCACGCCGAACTTGTCCGCATCCCCGCGCAGGTACGCGAGCTCGCTGCACCCGTGCCGCGCGCCCTCCGATGCGTATACCCGCACGTCTGCGGCCGCTGCCCCGCGGAATGTGCTGTGGGGTTCGTCCGTTCCCACCGCGCCGATGTTGGACTCGGTGAGTGTCCCCCGTGCCGGGGTATCTCCTTCGGCGTCAGCCCGCCGCCCGAGGTGCGCGAGCTGCTTGAGCGCCGCGTGCAACGCGTGTACTGAGGACGTGTCGACAGCGGCGAGGGTGGGCGTGGAGAGCGCGATGGAGATGTCGGCGTGCGGGCGGACTATGAGCGTGGGCTCGTCTTTCGAGTCGGCGTGTTGCAAAGCGCGGATGCGGGGCAGAGTGTGGTGGTGCGAGTGCGAGTGCGAGAGGGCTGGCGGGTGTTTGCGGGGGTGTGTCAGCGGTGGGGACATGGGGTGTGCGCGCAAGGGAGTGCGTGTGTGGGTGCCAGGAGCGCGTGTGATGGGTGCTGTCCGCGCGCGCGCGATTGCAGAGCGCGGATGGTGTGCGAGTGCGAGTGCGAGAGGGCTGGCGGGTGCTTGCAGGTGCGTGTCAGTGTACGTGGGAGATGGGGTGCGCGAGTGTGTGCGTGCGTGCCAGGAGCGCGCAAGAC
The DNA here is from genome assembly GCA_001630335.1 of Athelia psychrophila. Classification (NCBI taxonomy): domain Eukaryota; kingdom Fungi; phylum Basidiomycota; class Agaricomycetes; order Atheliales; family Atheliaceae; genus Athelia; species Athelia psychrophila. Next base: position 22,343 of record KV417535.1, on the reverse strand, counting down.
GGGTGTTGTCCGTGTGCGCGCGCGATTGCAGAGCTGCAAGCTCGCGTGGGAGCGGCGAACGCGGAGGGCTGCGAGCTCGTGTGCAGGATGGCTGCAAGTGCGGGTAAAATGAAGTACTTACCGGTACCCGTACCCAGCTTCCTGCTTTGTCGCGTTCTCCAGCGGCCGTTCTGCACGATCGTAGTCTCAGCGTGAGCGATGGGCGCTTAACGACAAGTTTCGCCGATCGCGTCACTCGCCTGGCACTCGCCGTACGGATTCGTAGTCGTAGAGACTTGAGAGGAGTAAAGAGAGCTGATGCAGGGGGTTGAGGTGGTGATCGAGAGGGTCCCGACGTGATCAAGTTAAATGACTTCACGTGAATGTTACGGCCGCGTTCCTATCCTCGTAGGATTCCGTAACAGCCTCGTACCACACTCATACAGCCCTCTACACCTCTAATGCAACCCATATACATTCCAAATGCTATTCTACTGCGCTTACAAACCTATCTCCAAGACCTATTCCCGATTCTTGACTCTGAGCTTGGCCCCGACATCCAACACCTTCTAACAGCTTTACAGGCAGCTGCCAAATTGGCTAGTTTGGAATCAGACTGCAGCACATTCTCATTTGGCCAGTCCGGCCCCTTGGTGGTCCCATGGAGATCATCTAGCTCTACAGCTGTTAATTCCAGGGCCAGCTCACCCAGAGCTCCGAGTCTATGTCTTGATGCCTCTGCCAACCAGGCCAACTCCCTTCCACCATCATCTCCCCCTGCTTTCCTGGACTCCGAAGACGAGCTGGAGCCTATAGAGGAGCTGGATGAGCTGCAGGATCAGTCTGAGGAAGAATCCAGGGCCCTGCAAGCTGACAGCTCAGGTTTAAACCCAAGGGCCCTTAGAGCTGCACGCCGCAACCAGGGGCAAATAGAGCCTCAAGTTGAGGCGGGAAATCCTGTAGGGGTGGAACTCAGAGTGAGGAGGAAGAAGAAGAAGAAGCCATGTCCCAGGGCTGGGACCAAGGCACCTGTTGCTGTCGCCGCTATGGCCCGGGATATGTACCAGGGCCTTCCCATGGTGCCTCACCCAGACGGGCCAGAGCCAGACCCTAGTGTCTCAGAGGATAATCATTATGCGCCTGGTGTTGGAGAGGGGAGTGGGAGTGGAGAGATAGGAATATCTGGAGAGCATAGCAAGAGATGGAAAGTTACAGCTCGAAGAGCTAAATTCAAACTAGCAGCAGCCCCTATGTTGTCTCGCCTATCTGACATCGCCACTGTTAGCCGGGAACTTGAACTCGTTCAATTTGTACACTCATTGTGCTCTGCCCCATCCATTTCTTCCTCTTCCTCTTCCTCCAATCCCATTGCTCAGACGGTGGAATCTATTGAGTCCCTGGGGATGGAGATTCGGGTTTTCAACTTTTACGCCATGATTAAAACCATGCAATTAGCGATCCTCGTGGATGGGTAAGTGACTATCTTCTCTGCATTTACCCTTACTGATTGTACTATATTCTAGGGAGATGGGGGGTTCCGATAAGGAAGCTCGGAAGAAGACTGTTGCTGCTATACATCGCGAGTCAGAAACATGTGTCAAATATGAGACATTTCGCAAACATGTCCAGGCTGGCCTGCGTTTCCTGTCTTTAGCTGCTGGAGGTAAGTTGTGCATTCTCCCATTTCTTTTATGCTTTTTAATGTCTCACTTCAGGTTCTATATACCTGATTCTTGTGATCGCTGCACTGGGCCTTAGGGCAGAGGTCTTGAATTCCCCAACTGAAGAGATGAAGATTCTCTCAAAAGCATTTCGCCTGCCACCGAATGGTATTTTTCCCTTTTTTCCCTTTTCAATTTGCTCAAGACTGAGGGGATTCAATAGATGATACGCCTTGGAACACAATCCTATGTGCAGTGATAATCCCAAGATTGCGCATAATTCAACAGCACATGATGCCGCCAGCTTTCATTAACAGTCTTCTCTGGGTTCCAGGGGAACTTCGAGGTAGTCGTATCTATCTTACTCTCAGTAATTTGGAGTCCTCCGATGATTCTTTCTCAAAGTTCAGGAGAAAGTGAGGCCTTTCTTTCTGTCTTTCTCCTTGCTTTTGCTCATTTTCTTTTGACAGCGACATGGTACTTCCACCCAGGTCTTCAACCTGGAACCTGGAGGCACCAATTGCTTTCCCTTCCGCACGCACCTCCTCCCCACATGTGCTGGAAGCCTTTGTGGCGAAAGCACCTTGGGTCTCGAAACCTCTGCCCTGTCCTGTCAACAACAAGAATAGGGATACTTGGACTGAGCTGGAGAGGGGGAAGGCGCAAGATAGAGTGGTGGCTTCAAGTCTGGACCATTTTCAGGAACTGGTATCTATCTCTCTCTCTCTCTCTGGTATTCCTTCATTTTCTGACTATCACTTCTAGTTGAATGAGCAGGTTCCCACTTCATCTGATGGCACCGTACCTTGCTCTGGTGAATTCACCAAGAAGCACCCCTACATTGGGGTCCCTTCTTCCATAATCTCAGGGTAAGTAGTTTGCTCCAGACACGTCTCCATATTTCTCATTCTTTTTTCTCTTTCAGAAAGACCCTCTTGGTACAAGATCATGTGGGAGATCTGCTAGCCATGGTCTCCACCCATGCCGCATCTGTCCTCAAAGAAAAGTGTGAGGTATTGGCTGCAGAGTGGCAGGCTCTGTTTCAGCAGAATTTGCACCCCGTTGACACAGTCAATGATCCCTTTTTTGAGTTCCTCGCCTTTCACTTCTCAATGTACAACCGATATCATGAAGACGTGAGCAACTTTCGCTTTTTGGCACTTTTGCATCTAACTGATATCTTGCTAGGGGGGAGGGGCACCTTCAGATGTCCATCCAGATCAACTCATTAGAGAGGGTGCTCTCAGAGCCAACCTATCTCAGCGAGTACCTTACGAGTCAGTGGATATTCAAAAATATCCTGAGCTGTACAATCAAATTTCCTCTATCCTGGAAGACGTACTAGACTTCATTCGTTCCAATGTAAGGCTATTCTCTATGCTTTCTCATCCAATCCTGACTCTCAATAACTCAGATTCAACATCACTTGCCAGAGGCGTACAAGGAACTTGACATCCACTGTCAGTTCCTTCCTCTAGGGCACACGCCTCCAGGACACCCATTTACATCTATGGTGGTAAATCTCTGTGCATGCACAAAGGGGCACAGGGACCATGGGGATAAGAAGTGGTGCACAACCTTCACAATTGGAGACTGCAAAGGGGGTGAGATCTGTATGCACGAGTCAGGACTTGTCTTTGACTCTAGACCTGGGGACATGATTGTGTTTCAGTCTCAGAAAGAGACGCATTTCAACCTCCACATGCAAGGTACTAGGAGCACTGTAGTTCTTCATTCTGATGCGTCTATGGATGATTGGTGTGGTGATGGCGTGGAACTTCCCTATAACCGTTGGACTAGACACGTAAAATAGGTTTCAAATTATATGTGTCTTGTTTAACATGCATTTCAGCACTGTTCTCAGGCAGGAAAATGCATTCGTAGATTTATAATATTAGAGTGCCCCCAAATATTTGTCTTATTACTTGTCTCGGTGAGGTGAAACAGAAATGTGGATGAAGACATTGAGATATACGGTAGTAGACCCTAATGGCTTCTCTCCATGTAAATCAAATGTAAATTTTCCTGTAAATTTGACTGTGCTATGCAGCATACTCACTATATAGCACAAGCATAACTAGAGGTAGATTTAAGACAGCCCATGAACTGCTCATTTCTGGCACCACCACTTGCCAGTGTTTCACATAGTCCAGGGACTGTTAAAAGTTGACAGGCTGTCTAAATTTCAGGCGCAAGTGCTGGGAGGTCAAGTGTTTAAAAATGACTACAATTCAGCCATGTCTACAGCTTCTATCAACGTCTTCTAGGAATGCGACTACGTCCTTTAGCCTCCCCTCTTGCAATCCTGGCTGCCCTTACAGCTGCCAGCAACTTCGTGAACTTGTGCTTGAGCCCTGGATACCGGCCTTCAAAAACTTCATGATCCCCTTTGCATTGGTAAGTCAATTCCTCATAGATCTGGCGTATGTTGCTGAACTTGACAGCCTCACTGCGGTACTCAGACGCATCCCAGAGTACTGGCCATGATCTTAGAGGGACCATCAGCCCTCGAAACTGGTCCCCATCTTCCCAGTAGGTAATCACATCCTGCAAAGTATTGCATTCTGGGATTCTACTGGGGCGCATAGGACCTGCAGGCTGGGCTTGTAGAGAGTGGGCATGTGAGGAGGTGGATGGCTTGAAAGGTGATGTTTGCGGTGTAGGATACCCGGTAGCTGTAGGCGATGGTGAAGGCGATGGTGATGGTGATGGCGAGAATGGTGAAATAGGCAGAATGGGAGTGGCATGGTAGGACTTGGAGATACGGCTTTTAGATGGAGTGCATGGCGGGGAGCTGGTATGCTCTAGAGAGATGTATCAAAAAATATGCCATATAGCAAGTAGGCAGAACTACACACCTATAACAAGGTCTCGCACTTGCTGCAGCAGCTTCGCCTGAAAGGTCTCTAAATCACCCTTGGTCAGACCTTCCGGTGTATCTGTCTCTCCCATAAAGGTCTCATGGCGATCCACAGCTCTGTCCTGCATGAGGATATCACTGAATCCTTGTTCATAGGCCATTAGCTCATCAAGCAAGTAGCGCATGATAGTTCCAACCTAGTGGCAGAGATGTCAGTGAAGAGTTCAAGATGTGAAGCAAGTCACTCACATCATCACTTGATGACCACCCACCCCACCATTTTACCGCCTTCAAACTCCACTTCCTTTTAGCCCACATGAACCTGTACTGTGCCCCTCCTCTACGGAAGCAATGAGTGGTGAACTTCCCTTGTCTGCCGGAAAGTACCCCAGACCCTTCTACGATTATCTCCATGAGATTCTCAAAGGCTGTCCTGCTGATCGCCTCTCCATATTTGAGTTGTCCAGTAGAGGCAATGGAAGGAAAGATGTAGTCGTTGGGCTGTAGGGACCTCTGCATTTGGCATTCCAGATACTCCAGCCATCGCCCCATGTGGTAGTGACAGTCAATTTCTGGAGATTCCGGATCAGGAGGAATCATGTATGTCTGTCCTTTATAAGATTTAAATTCAGAAAGCAGAACCTGCTGTAGACGCATAAGAGAAAAGACACACCTTTGGTCAGGTCTTTGTTTGTTTTACGTAAGACTAGACGAAACTCTGTGTAAACACACCCAGCTGGTGAGACTTGATTGATTCTGACGTGGTGAGCCTGAAGGTTGACAATCTCTTCATTTCTGTTTGAGAAAAATAAGACTAGGTTTGAACAAGAAAATATGAAACCAGCGTACCTCGCCCATAGAGCAAAAGCTGTAGTTACAAATGCTTTGAAGTACAGGCGCTTCATCTCAGACATCTCCTCTGAGCATTTGGGAGAGTCCAGCCAACCCATAATGATGGCAAGATCAGAAGGGAGCATGGGTAGAGCCTGTGTCGATATATCTGTCTGGCGACTACGGTTTTTGAGGGACTCGTAATAGACACTGTATTCTGCCTCAAACACAGGGTTGCCTTCCCAGCAGTTCTGCAAGGCATTGAAGCGCCAATAATCCCCCTGACACCCATGCACTCTGTATTGAGGATGATCAGTAATATGGACGGACAGCTTACCCTGGTACTCACCGCTCAAAGTATGACTTGAAAGAAGAACGCAAGCCCTCTGCTGTGGCAAACTTCTTCTCTTCATGGTCGCATTTAAATGCTGTGAGCATCCGTAGAGCAGTGGGAGTGTGCTCCCCAATAACGTCAAATGCATTTGCGTACTCTGGTAAACTGCCTCCCTGGGTTTCTCCCTCCACAGTTTCCCTGCCTTCCTCAGCCCAGCTTGCAAGGAACTTCTTCCCCGCCTTCACATAATTTGCATAAGTTCTGGTTGTGTTTTTGGAACGAAACCACTGCTCTGCAGTCAGACGGCTGCTAGTGTCCAAGGCCGCTGCAGTGGGACGTGGGGTAGCAGCAGCACCCATAGTCTTCTTCTTGGGTGACCTGGAAGTTCCTGCACGAGATTTTCTGGGTGTGAAAGGGACCTCAGAGATTGCCATGTTACGTAGAGTCAAAGAGTGAAGTTAAAATGTGAAGTGTGCACTTGGTAGCCAAGGGCGATGACCACTTAGCAGTGGAAGCACGATCAAGGCCTGCCCACCCAAACAGGCCACAACGGTGAAGCTGAACTGTCAAATTTAAGCAAGGAATACCGAGTTGCAAGTTTACGCCAGTTCATTGCAGCTCACAGGCAGATGTGCAAATCTGACAGATAAGATTGAATAGCTTAAATCTCGCACTACACTAATTGCACCGGTTTTGTAAATTTGGTCATGTTATGGCCTACATAGTCTAAATACTTTGCCTGGCGTGTAGCCCCATTTGGGACAGGCCCCTAGCTTGCCACCCGCTGAGCTCGGATCGAATATTTTTTACTTTGAGCTGCTTCGTTTCCTTCCCTTCCAGTGTACCATACCTGCTCCATAGCTGCATCGCCTGCTGTAATTGCCCAACAGCTGGACTTGCACTACCGTCGGACATTGTACTTGCACTACCGTCGACATCGTCGGGCCTTGGTGCGTGGCTGTAATCTTGCCGCATCAACACCCGGCGATGGCTTGCAGGAAGGACGGATGGCTTCAGAAGAAGCTCTCGAAATTTCGATGGCAGTACGAGCCACCTTTCAGATTGTGCACATGCGATAATCGCGTACACTGTCAGATTCTTCTGCGGATCTGCCCTTGACCTTCCGGTAGACGACAGAGACCCCCTGTTCTGCAAACTCCCAGTTTAATCCTCCGTGCGGCAGGGTCTGGCCTATCCACTACACCGTCTCAATTCTGCCACTCCTGCCACTCCTCTTCCTTGAGCTCCTCGTCCTCGGCTATTGGCGCCTTCACTTTTTTGCGCGGCATCATATCGCTGCCTGGTTCATCCCACTTCAGGCCGAGCATGGCCTCATGATCTACGAAGGCCAGAACAGATCAGCAAGCAACCCATAACGCACCTCCCGAAGGATGAGAAACGCGAAAGAAAGCAACTCGCATGCACCGAGATCACATCGTCCATTATGGGTCTAGTTACTGACGTGATGTACCAGGTTGACACGCCTTTCGCGATGAGCTCCGCCAGCATGCGCTTGAGCTCTGCGTCCGTCGCCGCCATGCGCACGTTGCGCGACTTGACCTTGAACTTCGTCGGCAGGTCCTCGCCGTCCTCGTCGTCGCTAAACCGCCCATCAGTCAGCCGCAGTTCGTCTTAGAGTATCCAGATAACCCTGAACACACCTCAAGCCGAGCTGTAGCTCCATCGCCTCTACGGCCTCCTTTTCCAATTCCTGTCGGGGTTCTCCTTCTTCACCTTGTGGTGCGCCGAGTCGAACTTGCGCGCTTTGAGCTTGTCCAGCATGTCCAGCTCGATGGACATTCCCAGTATTTCGATCTCTTCTGCGAACGAAAGGCGTTAGTCGACCATCAATCCATTGCCGTAGGATTTCCAGGATAGGACTAGGATCGGATTGGGATAGACTTACGTTGACCCAGAGCCCCCAGCACGCCCTTGCAACTCGTCGCTCGTCGGGCTCGCACATAAGCATGCTGAAGCCCTTGCGCATCGCGCGCGCTGTCCGCCCATTTCAGTGGACGTGTGCATCGGTCGAGCGCGGAATCTAGTAGTGACGTGGTCGACGGCAGGGATGTCCAGCCTGTGCGCGGCGATGTTGGGCGCTAGCAGGAAGATGTTGGGCGTGCTTTTGAATCTGAACGCATGGCATTGTTTCGTGTGAGTTTCGACGATACAGTATGATATGGAATGGAAAGGTGAGGTGAGATGAGGGTGGGAAGTAGCGTACCTATCGAGATTCTTGAAGTGCTGCGGCTGCTCGAGCTGGGAATGCAGGGGGTATACTTTGAGGCCGAGTAGTTCGGCCAGGGCATCAGTCGCCGTATCCCGTCGATGAAGGACAGAAGACGAGCGATCTGCCTGGGTAGCGGAGGAGGAAGTAGCACAAGTACACATACTATACGCACACGCGATGAGATTAGTGATATTGACATTGGTATATGCTGGGCTTGCGGGAGAAATAACACACCTTCTCAGCGACGCCCGATCTTGACCTCCTTCTGGGAGGACACCACGCCGCCCTCGGGGCTGATATCGACGACTTCGGGCTCGGGATCGCGGAAGTCGAGGCGGAAGAGCAGGTCGTCGAACGCCGTCGGGCATTTATCTTTTTGCCCTCGATCCATGGACTGGAGCACTTCTTGACGCTGCACTGTAGGTTTTTTCTGAGCATCGCGGAGAAGACGAAGGTTTGCATGTCGCCGCCTAGCTTCGTTATTTTCGTTCCGTTTCGCTAGGTTTTCGAACTTGGTTTCGAACTTGTCGTCACTGGTAGGCATTCTTAATCAGATGTCAGATGGTGTCAAGTGCGAGGCAAAGAACACTAGCGCGCACCTGGATTCTCAGAACGCTACCCGGAAGATATGCGAGCTCTTGGAAATGGCCCGCCTCGACCATGCGGCCTGGCTTGTCCGCCGCCAGGAACATCAGTCCGCGGATCTGCTTTGCCAGCTCGTCGTCCTGAGTCAGCGCAGTCCATTAGCACCCAGCCAGAAACTCCCAATGACTGTAGATGCGCACATCCTCGAGGATATCCCACAAGCGCCTGGGCGTCACCACGAAGACTTCGACACCACGGTCGAGCACGCGCTGCTGCCTCTGCGCGGACATCCCGCCCACGATCGCGATGAGGCTCGGCTGGACGATGTTGTGGTGCATGATTGGGAGGTCGTACGCGAGCGTAGCCGATCCCTGTGCGGAGGCGCTGGCATGTCAGCTTCAACTTGCGGGGGGACGGCAGCGGAGGTGGGGACGTAATGTACCGTCGCGGCCTGATAACACGGCTGGGAGGGCGCGGGCTTGCAATGTATGGGGGTCGGAAATAGGAACTGGTTTGCGTGGATGGAACGCAGGAGGTGTGGTTGTTCAGGCCGTATGGATGCCAGAGCTGGAGGAAGTCGGCTGTACGGTACCATGAGTTCAGAGTGCACAATATTCAGCTTGGGCTGCGCTCACGATGGAATATCTCCTCCGCGGGTGTCTATGGCTCGAATTCTTCCTCGACGATGGGCTGCTGTTTCTTAGTGGTGAATGCTATCACCTGACCTGTCTTCAGCTTGCAATAGCCTCCATCTTTGTCAGCAGGAATCGAGGTCGACCCTACGCTCGATACCCAGCGACAGCTCTGCGTCAAGCAGCACCATTGCTTTCAGAATGATTGCTTCCCGACACCGATCTCCCAGAGATGTCGACGGGTTACCTTGTGCACGCCAGCACATATCCCATGCACAGAGCTTGCGGGAGATACATATCACCAGCGGCGCAGGTAATATTGCTGAGCCTTCCACATCCACCGACGTCGCTAACCCGATGATGAATACCACTGCTAACTTTGACGACGTCGACATGCCCACCGAGTCCGCCGAGGACTCAGACCCGGAATCCAGCGACTCTTACTTCGATGCCGAATCCCAATCCAATGACGACAGCTTGTCTGCTTTGGAAGTCAAGGAGGAGGAGACGGACAGACAGATGGTAGTACGTACTCTTGCTCCCACATCGTTTCAAATTTCCTGATATCTCGTCCATCGGAAGACTTTCAGTACCTATCGCACATCACGCGGCGCGACGGTGTATAACATCAATGGCGATTATGTTACACATAACAATTTCCAATTCATGCCTGGATACACCCCTTCTGAGGAAATATTCAAACACATCCACGCGGCATCTAGCACGCCCTCGCTCAGCGTGGCTCAGCTTCGTCGTCCCTCTGAACCACCTAGTGACCAGATCACAAAGATCCATGTGACTGTCGATCCTTCCTACAACTCTGCCATCCATTCGATTGACCGAGTCCGCGTTATGATTAGCATCGTGCAAACCATGATGGCTAATCCAATGCTCTGTCCCTCCGAAGATTTGCCTGAGACATTGGCATCTCTTCAACGACTTCTGACGCTGATGGAGCTTGCACTCCGAGCATATCGACATACCGACCTGGTGCACAGTCTCAGCATTGCTATTTCTATTGGGGTGGAAGAATGCCGTCGACTACTGGACGAACTCCTAAGCAATCTAACAAACTTTCGCCAGGTCCTTTCCAATGCGGTGCTTTACTTTATTCGAAAATACATGTGGGCGAAGATCGGCTGGCAAGGCTCTGCCGCCGGTACACTTGACTCAAAGTTGCGGAAATCTCACAGTTCGTTCGCGGCATGTCTTCTCGCGTTAGGCCGGTAAGCTACTCTCATACACGGCCTCCTAACAAGTCACGACGATCGTTTTATCTTGCAGCGCTGCGTGGCCTGAGCTAAAGCGAGGAATGGGGCAGGAGACCCTCGATGATCTCGCAAAGTTTTATGCACAACTTGAACAGGAATCGACATCATTGCGGTACATAGAGGTCGATGCAGTGATTGTAAAGGACCACTTGTGGCGTAATCTATATGTACCTATGATATTCTGCACGTCTTCGCAGGTGAGATCGTTTTATCAGCCGGGGCCTTTGAGAAACTGATATTCGATATTAAAGGACTTTCATGTCGTGATCGCTGGATTCTGTAGAGGTGTTGCGGGTGATTCCCTCATCCGGCGGGGCAACTATAGGATCCTTAACTCTGAGGATGATCAAGTCATCAATCCTGAGGAGTTTGCTATCATACTCCGGCCAGGGATGGCTGTTGGCATGAGCATTGTATTTCATGACCAGGCGGAAGAGAGGCAAGGCAGCGAAGGGTATAGTTGCCCTCGATGTAAACACATCAATAGCAGGTGCACCGGGTGGGTGACCTGGTAAGTTTCTACTTACTTTTATACGAGATCACATTACTCATTGTTGGGTATAGTGCACACTGCAATTGCCGATTCACAATCTCGCCAGAGGAGGAATCTATCGTCTCTCCAGAAACGTGAGTGCATTGTCGTCTTCGACGATACCTTGCTCAGCCCTCTTGCGCAGACAAGAACATGCAGATACAAACTCCATACCTGACGAAAGATACCTATTCCGCAATATTTCGATTTTTCAAGCGGCAGCTGGGATTGAAGACAGAGGTGATTATAAATCAATTGTATTTATTCCTTGTGGTCTGAGGTCTCATAATTATGTTTCAGATTCGGCGAGGGAAGATAGCCCTGGGGGATCAAAAGCGACCCCGGGACCAGTGACCCCAAGTGAGAGTGGCTCAGTGACAGCTAAAATCAACGGAAGAGGTGATACAATTGATGGTCTGTGTTCGGCATGGTCTAATACCTTTGTTTCAGAGCCGCCGAGGGAAGATGAACCACGGGATGCACAAGCAGCCCCGGGCCGCGTGTCAGTGGACGACGAGCATGGCTCAATGGCAGCTGTCATCGACGACAGAGGTGATTATAACTTGATGGCTGTGTCCGTCGTGGTCTCATACCTATGTTTTAGAGTCGCCGAGGCAAGATGAACCACGGGATTCTCAAACGGCCCCCGAGCCAGTGGACGACGAGCATGGCTCAGTGGTGACTGACACTGACGATAGAGGTGCTTATAACTTGATGGGCTGTGACCGTCATGGTCTCATAACTTTTTTCAGAGTCGCTGAGGGAAGATGAGCCACGGAATTCACAATCGACCCCCGAGTCACTGGACGACGAGCATGGCTCAGCGCTAGCTGTCATTGATGACAGAGGTGATTATAACTTGATGTCTGTGTCCATTGTGGTCTTATACCTTTGTTTCAGAGCCGCTGAGGGCAGATGACCCAAGGGATTCTCAAGCGGCCCCCGAGTCAGTGGACGATGATCACGACTCAACTGCATCTAGCATCCACGGCAGAGGTGAATATAAACTAATAGCCTATATTCATCTTGGTCTCATAACTTTGTTTCAGAGTCGCTGAGGGAAGATGAACCACGGGATTCCCAAGCAGGCCCCGAGCCAATGGACGACGGGCATGTCTCAGCGGCAGCTGTCATTGACGACAGAAGTGATTATAACTTGATGACTGTATCCATCGTGGCCTCATACCTTTGTTTCAGAGTCATTAAAGGAAGATGAACCACGGGATTCACAAGCGGCCCCCGAGTCAGTGGACGACGAGCATAACTCAGTGGCAGCTGTCATTGACGACAGAGGTGATTATAACTTGATGGCTGTGTCCGGCATGGTCTCATAACGTTGCTCCAGATTCACAGTCGCCGAGGGAAGATGAACTACGGGATTCAAAAACGGCTCCCGAGTCGGCGGACGATGAGCGGGGCTTAGTGGTAACCGGTATCGACAGCAGAGGTGATTATGACTTGCCAATGGCTGTGTCTACCATGGTCTCTTAACTTTGTTTCAGAGTCGCCGATGGAAGAAGAACCACGGGATTCACAAGCGACCCCCGAGGCAGTGGATGGCGAGCATGGCTCGGCGGCAGCTGGAATTGACGACAGAGGTGTTTATAATTCAATGGGCTGTGGCTAGCATGGTCTCATGACTTTGTTTCAGAGTGGCTGTGGGAAGATGGACCACAGGCTACACGGGCTTCACAAGTGTATCCGTACACCCAACATCGGACCCATGACACCCAACCTCGCACCCATGATCCTCGTCTGGGTCGTGACAGTTTCTTTCATATGGTAGCGGGCGGCAAGGTGACCCCAGAAAAAATGGTCAAACTGCATCGGGAAAATCCCGAACTCGCTTATGAGCTACTTGCACTTCTTCGTGGTCACCCATAGGGGTGCTCACCGTAAATACGGTAACTGTCGGAACACCACATTGGCGCAACTTTAAATCAACATTTGGGAGGTAATAAGACGGGTAATGTGGCTTTAGGTTACTATTCGAATAGACAAGCAAAAAATAAATTGTGTGGAAGGCATGGTCAGTCAATACGGTTACCATACGGTTACGGTTGGATACGGTTACGGTGTAACAAATACGGGTCAATGCCAAGGCTGGCTTCCCTTTTTAGCGTGAATTGTGATCAAACGGCGTGCACGGTTGCTTGCATCAATTCCAACATTTTAGTCCAAATCTAGTCACTTTTGACCCCGCAGGGCAGGTAACAATTTGTTTACGGTTGTAATATACGGGTATTTACGCAAGAGGTACACAAGAAAAAAATCTCACATACGAGGTCGTATTTTCGGGTTAAGCCTCGGAGACCCCCCCCCTCCCCCCCCTAAAAAAGATTCCCACGGTCCAAAAGACCTATTTTTTCGCCTGGGAAGCACGGCAGACATCACAAGTTACATTTTAAGATACCACAAGTGTTTTAAAATACAATCTAGCTCTGTTTGAAACATTTAAGTACCTAGCAGATGCATTGGCAGTGTATGCACAGTTGATATCACAGTACCAACCACCAGCCAGTACCTCGAACATTCCTCGGCAAATCAAATGAAACTGCGGCAAGATAAGTGTTAGTAGAGTGATGATTTTCTGTCGGAGGGCCAATCAACTTACCATTAACCCACATCCCGGACCGGCACATGATATCATAGGTGTTGCATCCACCTTATCAGTACAGTCATCTTGTGCGCACACAGCATCCTCGTTGACAGGAACATATGCACGTGCTCTCTTCGACCTCCGTGTTGGGAATGGTGCGTTTTCATGGTCGATAGACTGCACTGCTCAGTGCATTAAGTTGGGCTGCTGATTCAGAAACAACAGCATTTGTGACAGTGTTTGCCTCGGGTGCAACTTCGAAGGTGGATGGAAGATCGCCGAGACTGCTCATTGCATCACAGGAGTCGTTGGTTTCCCCTGTTGATATTAACTCATCAGAACCTTTGGACAAGCTCGGATCAATTATTGCCATGTAGCCTTGGTCTGAGTCATAACCGTCTTCTGGCGTGAATTCCGCCGTGCTCGCATCTGGTGTGTGAGACACAGCAGGAGGTACGTCATCACTAACAAGGAAAACTCGGATGTTAGAACCAGCGAATGCCAAGGAGGAATGTTGAGAACTTACTTAGAACTCAGCCGTGCACAATGCATATCTGATATGTCGAGAGCCCCGCTTTGGATTGTCTGAACAGCGAGTCGAGTTTTCTTCTCCCAGAGATTTCGCAGTGCTGTGACCTCAAGCCTTTCGATGGTGTATAAATCCTTGTACATTGAGGCGTTGACGTTCGCCTCAGAGTGAACCTCCTCGATATGAGCTCGTAGATTGTATTTCCATATTGCCGGGGACGACACATTGGATGCAGCGCAGAGAGGGCATATGATCGGTCGATTGGTGCTCAGAGAGCTCGCAGTAGACTTGACGCCGGGGCCAATTGAAAACTTGATCAAATTACCGTTCTTGCAGCGTGATTTCTCGGTGTCCACAAATATGGCACCTTTCCTGCCCTTCCCCTTCCCCAAATAGACCACACAAAGGTCCCCAGACCCACCACAAAATCCACAAGGATATTTACGAGCCTTGACGACTGGATCATGCAAGATGTGCTGAGCAATATGCTCAATCAGTTTCCCGGGAGGTTTTAGGGTAAGCGGAAGGGACGGGCACATTGGGCACCAATGCTGCATCTGTATGGTACCACGGGAGGACACATCGTCCTCGCATAGGAAACAACGGGCACCTAATATATATTGGGTCAGTTAAATTGTATCGCATTTTAATGCAGATGTTCGTACCCTCTGAGAGCCTGTAAGGAAATGTGTCGGTCCACGAAACATCCTTCAGATGGTTCAGATTATCTCTGAATGTGCCGTAGAGGTAAGTCGCAATTGTGACGAGCTCAGCTGATTTATATGTATAGCCGGCCAATGAAACCCCTTCTCTAGATGTGGAGTTGATAACCAAAGGGTCTAATATTTGTATGTGCCTTCCCTCGACCTCAAAGGTGGATTTTTCGAAGCAGCCGAACCATTCCCAGTCGTCCATTTCGTCTTTTGCATTCTTGCGGCTTGACACAGAGATGATGCGGACAGTGAGGCGAATGTTTGACGTTAGAAGGAGCCTCACAGGCAAGCGATCAAGGGTAACTGTGCCTTGCTTGATTCCATAAACCTTGACTATAGCAAGCCAGACAAGTCCTTTTGAGCGTACAAGAAGGGCTGCAGGATCTTGAATAGCCAAGGTAGGCTCTGCGGGGCTGCCCGCCTCGACACCAAACACTGTTGCCTGTCCCGAAGCTGCGATGTTGTGGGAGTAGCCTCAGGCTCGGACTCGTTCTAGCCGTGCATGAGAGTCAGGCTTAGAAGCTGACATTTAATAAAATCATCGGTAACACACTGTAAGTGGATTTATAAAATGTCTCCTAAATTGCGGTAGGCTACCTAGCAGTACAGTACTATGGATGTATAAAATCCTCTTGGGGGCAATTAGTCGCTGGGTGGGGCTGTACCGGGCCCGGGTATGCGCACTGTTCCTGAAATTTGATGGCTCATCTTCCTCCATCAGATTGCGCTGCGGCCTGGTATCGGTGGGCATTATTCCTTTCCGCATCGGTCGATGAAATGATATTTAGGCGTAGCGGTCCATTCTGGATGTCCGTTGCATTCAGCGCTCATGGGACTTTTCTGGCGGCGTTCCCAATCAATCAGCGGCTGATGTTTGCTGCCCGCCGCCCCACCCTGCTGTTCGTTCCCACTTTTCGCCGCCCGCTTTTCGCCACCCGCTTTCTGCCGCTGGCTCTTCGCCGCCTGTTGTGTCCCTACCTGGACTAAATACTCTACATATGGACTGTACTGCTCATCTACTGTATTACTTATCCTCAGTACATTTACCATTATCACACCTTTATTGCTATTACGATCACTCTTGATCACACCATCGTTCTCTTAGTATATATACAAGATGTAACCTACCTACAATCCTTATCAGAATAAACACTGGCAGCTCTCCCTATGCAGAGGTCAATCAGCTTAGACTTCCTCGCTATATCCAACCTACGGCTCCTCTTCAACAGGTTATGAGCCCTGAGCTCCTCTAACTTGCTTGACTAGTCTGCGATCATTATCTGAACCTCTCTACCATTTGATCTGCTATTACCACCTTCCAACCTCGTACCTTGCCAGGTGGATCCCACCATCAATCTTACAAGTCCCTCCTCAATTGACTCTCAAGCAAACTCTCTGATTTCCCAGATCATACTCAACATCACAATCAGTTGAGGTCAGAACGAACACCCACTATCCTTTTAACCAACATCCTTATCATCGAAAATGTTGTCAGCAATCGAGATCGTCACAATATCATCAGCAATACTCTATTTCCTTCCGATCACCACTACCACAAGACTCCGTCCAGGCCTGATCCAGAGGATCTTCCACATCGGACCTATCGGACCCTCAGGCCACGAGTTCGAGTTTCATCACTCCAGTCACATTCCTTTCAACATTCCTCCTATCCCTCTTCGTGATGTGCACCCAGTTAGGCCTGTTCATCGGAACCGCCAATGTCATTCTTGTCACAGGAACAACAGGAACAACAGGAGACAAGAAGAAGAAGTCATTGAGGCTTTAGTTACTCCCCCTCCGGGTTTAGCCACTCCTCCTCCTGTGCCACCTTACCAGGCCCAGGAAAATCCAATTGCCCATCTGAATCCTCCTCGAGCACTTCCATCTTTCCGATCGCCTAGCATCATCATCCTAGATTGTGATCCCTCTACTCAGACAGTCGAGGATCATCCTTCTGATTTCGATCAATCACCTACTCCTTGTCCTATTGTCAGAGTCCCTTGTCCCATCCTTCGCTCTCTCTCCCCAGATCACGTCAACACATGTCTTGCTATATGCACAGGAGGACCTCCTCTTCATCCTACATCAACCCTGACTGCTTGGGTTGTAAACAGAGAGTCCCAGAGAGTCGAGAGATACTTCTATTCTGGCGGACACCTCGACGGAGCCAGCTACCTCAAAACCCTCAGCTTCCAAGAAGCCGAAGTATCAGGAGATTGGACCGCTAGAAAGGCTCTAGAAAATTACCAATGACACACTCGACTTATCCAATTCGAGATTGATTATACTATCTCTCTCCACAACATCATCACCCAACACATTTTCAACCCCGAAATCAGAGGTCAATACTTTGATTTGTACACTGACCTCCTCGCACTTCGCCTTGAACTCCTCAAGGTTGCTGAATCAGTTCGCTTCCCCCCAGGCACTCATTGCTTCCCTTTCGTCCTGAGTTATCAAACAGTTCTCTTACAAGACGTCCAAAGGCGCCTGGACACCCCCAAAGAAGTTTGAATCTGGAGTCTGTCCACGAGTCACAAATTTTTTTAGATATCTATCTAGATTCCAACACAGAAGCTGACTATGTTCTTGACGACCCTTACAACCCTTCCTGGGATACAATCATTCTTATCATTCCAAACGAAGTCCCACTCTTCCCAGTTATACTCTCTTCATTTCCACCTCGTCCTCCTTTTGATTATTCTCCATCTTTTGATTGTCTTGCTACTTCAGATTTCGAACCTCTTACAATTTCAATTGCTGGTTTAAAATTCCCTCCTTACGAAGTCACGTTTCAACTACTCAATCTTCCATCTTCGCACTCTGATATCTCGCTTCACTTCTAAATAACGAAGTATGTCTCCAACAGACCCGAAGCACCAAATGCCTTCTTTTAATGGCAAAAATTATTCCACCTGGTCAACCTCCATGATCGGCATATTCTCCTTCTACCAAGTCACCAACATCATTGTAGGTGTCAAACCCTACATCAAAGACTTCAAAGTGGACACTATATCTGGCAAAGTAACTCCGGACACAAATGGGAAGGCCAAATATTTTCCCACCGACAAATTACTTAATCCATTTTTTCCAATCCGAACCCCACATCCTAAAATCGATGTCACAACCGGAGCGGATGCCACTGCCAAGCTTGCTTCAAAAACAGCTTCTATGGCCCTACAGGCCAAATACAATGAGAAGAACATGAAGACCCTCAGATACATTTCCATGTCCCTGGACGCTTCCTATCACCATCTTCTCGAAGGAGAAACCCGTGCCTACATCATCTGGGATCGCATCAAGGAGAAATACGGAAAAGTCAGGCTTGTGTCCGGTTTTTCGTCCTTCCAAAGTCTATTTAATTATAGATGTGACAGCTCCAAGCCCATTCGTCCCCAGATCACACAAATGGAAAACCTCAGACACAAGGTGTCTACCTCAGGAATCACTGTCTCAGACATGTGGTTCTCACTCATCATCCTCAACTTCCTTCCACAATTGTACCAAATGCTTGGTACCACCATCTTATCCATGCACATCAATATGCAGGTACTCAATCCATCCAACCTCATCACAAAGACCGAGGAAGAAGAAACCCATCGCAGATCCAACAAAGCAGGTGCTGATGCCCATATCACCCGCATTTCCAATACCAAAACACTTGTCCTAAAGTGTACTTGTGAAGGCTGCAATCGTCCTGAAGGCAGTCACACCACAGAGAATAATTGGGAAGGAGGAAAGCGTCCACAGGCCTCAGGCTCTGGCTCAGGATCTGGAAACAGGGGTGGGGGAAATAGAGGAAGAGGAAAAGCTAGGGGGAACAATCGGAATAATCCAAGAGGCAGTGGATCCAGGCAACCCCAAATTACGACTATATGCTTTGATGATAACGAACTCAATATGGATGCCAATACTATCTCCACTTCTATTTATTCCACAAGTGACATAATCAGCTTAGACTTCCTCGCTATATCCAACCTACAGCTCCTCTTCAACAGTCATATGAGAAGCCATGGCTACGAGCACCCTTCCGAATCGAATCCTGGCCTTTTGTCCCCGGGATTCAAATTCGAGGAACCAGTGGTTGCGGGGGATCATCAGATTGCCGGTGGAATCCCACTCCTGCTGAGATGGGTTTTTAGCCAGCCTGGACCGACGACTCCTCAGAGTGGTGCCGGTAACTGGGTTGCCTTGGACAATGAGTCCCCATCCCGCTTGGAGACTTCTCCTAGGGGTGGGCCTTCATCCGGGATCCATCCTGCTGTGTCACGAGTTGCCCCTATCCACCTGTCACATGGCCAACACACTCCATCTGATTCCATATCGTTCCACATCGTTCCACACTATTCCATCGCATTCTATTCCATCACGGGTTTACTTCACCC
Source organism: Athelia psychrophila (assembly GCA_001630335.1). NCBI lineage: Eukaryota > Fungi > Basidiomycota > Agaricomycetes > Atheliales > Atheliaceae > Athelia > Athelia psychrophila. The sequence goes on along the minus strand of KV417535.1, from coordinate 3,202 downwards.
ATTACTACTCCACATGTTGCCCACTATCAACGGATCTTTACATACACATATATGACTCCCCGGGCCCCTTAGCATCTTACACGCTTACCCATAGGGCCCCGCATCGTCAGCACAATTACTATTACATTGATATAAGTAGACAGCGACTTGAACCTTGAGACCTTAGCTTATCCTCTTTGTCTCAAGGTACAGTCTCGCTTACATTATTCTGAATACCATCTAACTTTGTCTCAAGTGACTTGTATTCGCTCTCGATCACAAGGATCGACACCTCAACTACACCACTAAACTATCCACAACTATACAAGGCCCATCTGGGAACAACTACAAATACACGTTGTAACATGCTGGTCCCTTGTCGACCAAGCTGGAAGAGCATGATTACTTGTACCAGCGCCCTCGGGTTGGTCTTTTCGCTAGTGATGGTTTGCTATTTGCTGATCTCTGTTCAAATATCAGCAGCAGTGATATCAGGTGCACCCCTGATTTGTACAGCTGCTGGCCAGATTTTGATTTAGGTGTCGGTGTGTTAATTTCGATAATTTTTATGTGCTTAGCAGCTGCAGACCCAGTGTCGGCATCAGCTTGGTAATTTTACTTGGCACCCCTCTTAGAGCTACATGCAGTACAATACTTGAAAATCAAACTTTGGCGACACTGACGTGCTATCACACAAGCTAGCTCTTCTCTCTCATGATCAAAAATAAGCCTCACCTCACCAACATCAGCGCGTACACCATATACTGCCGTATACTGTTTGTATACCATTGCGGCAATGTTCTCTCTTGGTCCAGACATGATATTGAATCTCAACCGCAAGATCCCGATTGATCTTGTCCCTACATTTGGTAACCATTGTAGCATAATCACTACCCCCAATGGCCATGGATGTCAATTTCCAGGCCCCGAGCTCGAGCATCAATTCTCAAAGCGGCAGGAGCTGGTTATATTTTCGGGTGTACAGTTATGGATGTGTCACTGAAACATGATAGCCCACTGAAACACTTCACGTTTTCTCGCACCATACACTATGCTGCTGCCTCAAATTCTACATAAAGCAGTTCTATGCACCCCAGGGATCTTATGGGTGAAGGCTGGAAGCACAAGCACACCAAATAAATTTATAGAGAACCTTTTACACCATGTGAGACACCAAAATGAGCGAAATTGAAATTTACAGAATGGAACTGGTAGTTCCATGGCACAAATACAGCACTTTTGAGCTCAGCATATGACAAAGTGCATTAATAGCTATACCTTCATGAATTTTTATAGAGTCTCAAGTCCAAAATGCCACACAGTGCCTGCCAAATTTGGCAGCGGCTGCCTGGCGCTAGCAAGCTTCAATTCTTGCATTGCAGCTTTGCTTCACATATAATAATCGCTCAAGTTGTAAGGCATGTCTGAGTGGTGTATTTTTTACTACCACTATGAAAATTTCCAACTGGTAGCACTGCATACCAGCCCGGTAAACTTGAAGAACAGTTGGTGTGTGTTATTGACTGATCAAACCCAAAAAGGCATCACATCGTGAAATCGGTGAAGGTCTGATATAGATATATAACCCCCGGAGTAGGGCACGGGAAATTTGGAACCGGTTAATTAACATTGTTAATTAACTGTGTAATTTACATGTAATTTACAGGGTAAATTTGTAGGTCCAATAGTTAGGTGTAAATTAGATGTAAATTAGGGGAATCTGTGGCTGAGCACCAGCGGTTCGGAAGATCAACCTACTACAACAAGACCACCCTCAATTCGTCTTGCAGAGCGACCTGATGATGAAAGTTGGGAAGACGATCCTTCGGACTTGGACTCTGACCATGACCTGGAAGACTCGCCGCTTGACCATACAGCCTGCTCGCACGATATATTCAGCATCGGGAGCCACATCGACATTGCATCACTGTTCCTCCTCGACATTCTATCTGATGCTCCCGTTCAGAAGCCAGCTGGCTCCTCCCGTGTCTCGTCAAAAAGGCCGACAGTGTCGTCCACTCTGTCCGCTTCGTCTGCGCCTCTTGATGATGGTGAAAGGTATTGATGTTGATGAATGCATATCTGTTTAATGAGCCGTATTTACTTGTATATGGCGGGAAAAAATGGTTTTGTGAGCTGGAAAACGCCAAATACAAGCATGTAAATTAGGCGTTAATTAACCGGTCATTTTGGGTGGTAAATTTGGCCGCTCAACCAGTAGGTGTAAATTACCGGGTTAATTTGGGCTCAGACCTAATTTCCCGTGCCCTACCCCGGAGGCATTTTACCAGGCTATATATTCAATTATAATTTGATTATAATGCCTGACAAACCCCCCGGGGTGCCTTATACAGTGTTCCACCGGTGAGTGATACACCACCAGTCAGTGATACAGTTTTACATGCCCCATCATGGCTTCAATTCTTCGTCAATCTCTCCAATATATATCTCATATGAAAGACACAATCATGGGGAGTCTGCTCGTGTATTTTAGAGTGCAAAAATATAAGTTCTTCGTAGTGTAAATTCGGATGTGATCGGGGGTGTATTTGTCGATCTTGGGCACTGAATTTTTGCATTCTACAGCAGGCAATTTTCTTCTAAATCACAATAAATTCGAGTATGAGTATATTGAGATGGATTTTAAAGCATTTGTCTCTTGAGAAACTTATCGAACTGAGTGGAAGTGATGTGAGACTGGAATTTAGTTTTTGGTGTATCACTCAGGGGTGGATGACTGTATAGCTATATCTGGCTGCATGATTTCACGATGTCCTCCTGGAAGATCTCTGTCCCATGTAACAACCACTGCATATAATCCTATAAATATTGGTTTCTGTATAGTTCAGATATAGTAGAATATGATACAGAAAGATTCAAGGTATTATCTGGAAGAACCAGAGCATGGGAAAGGAATTACCATTTGGGTGTTTCACTGAGCCGTCCCTAACTGTATGTACATACAGTTTTATACCGTCTGGTGTAACACTCAAATCATAATTACAATGTTCCACTTCCTCAAAGCCTCATACTGAGGTATAAAGTGATTCATGTGATAGCCAGTAGTATTAGGTGTGTGTACCACTAATTTTTAGGGTATTTTGTTGGGCCAATCACCCACAGTTGAGTGATCTTCGGAGGAGGTGCCTTTTTGGGCCAAACTGGCCAGTGTAACACATGGTGTTCAGCCGCCGCTGCACACTACGAGCTGTTCGTTTTCTTG
>KV417534.1:395686-424046 GCA_001630335.1 Athelia psychrophila | reverse complement strand
ATGAGCATGTCGTATGTGATTTTGTTACCATCCGTTCTCATTATTTCTAATGTTGAATCACAGGCAATTGCGTTGCATTTTGGAATTCCAGCAGCACGGCACCTTCTTCAATCCATCGCGGGCTGATCCGGTTGCAATGGGTCGATCGCCTTCTACCGGCAACTCCTATTTGACCCTACCTGGGCAGCCGCAGTCGTTCTTAACGCTCACAACCTGTATCATGACGACATCGAGTCACATTGCTCAAACTAAAGAGGTGCTTGGCGAACAACGTCGTCTTATCAGCGGCATACCGCACAGCTTCGAATACCAACGAATGCAAGCAGCCATTCTAACGGCTTTTCACGAGAACACCGCAAACGCCCAGATCGCTCAAGACGCAATAACGTTTATGACGGCCAAGACAGGAAGCGCTTGTGAGTGTATGTACGTGCGTATGCAACTTTTACCTAACAATATTTGCAGCATCGGGTGGATCGCCAGCTAAAAACCCTTCGAAGATGTTTCGGCAAGCAGCTGGAACCGGCGGATCGGCTTCAGTTTTCGCGCGTCCGCGGCAAAATCTACAAGGCACACAGACAGGTAACGTGTTCAGATATATACCACGCGCTATATTAATTTGTTAAACATAGTGCCCGTCTTGGACGCTCGAGGCACCCGATTCAATACCACCACCAACCTTGTGCGGTTGGATAAAATCCTGCCCTCGTTCAATAAAGAAATACCAGACGGATCTTGCGCATGGGTCGGCTACACCATGAACAAATACTCAGGCCAAAAGGGTGTCAGCGTCAGCTTCAACCTGCTCTGGGTTGTCGTTCTCGGTATTCCAAATTAAATCCATCGCACTTCATTTCGCGTGCGACTTTGTATTTTCTAGGTTACGTTCTTTTCCAGTTTACGATGTCCATTCCTTTTTGTTTCGTTTATCAGCGAATTCGGCATTCGCCGCTGTATTATACGCCCGTCACAGTATTTCCTTTCGTTTCTTTATCAGCGACGTTGCTCATCGCCGGTGTATTATATGTTCGACACAGTGTTTCTTACCAAAAAAATTTACATATAACTGTAGTTGATTTACTTGACTACGTAACACTTCGCATTAAACCCTTCCATTATGGTCCAATTTTATCAATCGGCTTTGACTTTGTATCATAATCCCGACTTTATCATTTAACGAAAATCGTCGCTCAATCAGCGGCATACCGCACAGCTTCGAATATCAACGAATGCAGGTAGCAATTCTCACAGCGTTTCTCGAGGACACCGCATGAGCACAAATCGCGCAGGACGCTATAACATGTTTGACGGCCAAGATTGCAGTCGGAGGTGTGTGTGTGTTTATGCTGAACTGTCCTTCGGCTGACTCTCTTGATAGTATCGGATGGATCGTCTGCGAAAAACCCCTCTAAAATGTTTCGGTTCGGGAAGTTCCGTTTCTGTCCCACTGCACTCCTTGCAAAAAGAAAATTTACATATAACCACCATCGTAGTACATAAGAAAACTATTCCAAACATTCCGATCTCCTTTTTAATTTGATCTATCCTTATCATCCATCGGTTGACACGTACAATTGAACCAAGCTGAACACCAACAACTTCGGGTTGACTTCGAGCGTGAACTCGGCTGGCCGTAAATTCTCATCCGTGATGTATCTTGTAGTGGACTTGATAGGTATCTTCGTTGGGTTCAGTAACCGTCACGAAAACTTGTCCCTTGCAGTTTTCGGACGGATACCCCTCCACAGCAACCGGCGGGTCGGCCCAGCAACGGCAGTGGTACAGATTCACGAGAGCTGTATTGGTTTCCGTGACCTTGTCGGCATTGTTCTCGCTACGGTTCATCAAGTTAAGTAGACAGTACAGTATTCTCTTGACATACTTTATCTCTCTTGCACGTGGCCAAACACAGTATAACGAATCCCTCAAGCCGACAACGGCTGCCCTCATCATGTCGACGCGAGATTCGCCTGAAAGGCGGGGGATAACAAACCGATCGTCGTATGTGATCTGTTTGCCAACGGCATACGCGATAAAGACCTCGGTCTTCATGTTGAGGATGAAGGATGCACAGCGGGTCTCCGCATCTTTATCGCGTTCGATCACGGTTTTGTACATGACCTAACCGTGCATTGAGCAATGCTTATCATCGGTGAATTGTTCACTTACGGGAATGGTTGATTCACATTCAGCAGGAATAATGTCGACAATTTGATTGTGACCACTCTGTGGTCAGTCCGATTAATGAGGAATGTGTGTTTCGACGTGTTTGCCTACCGTGGTTTGCTGATCGGATACGTCGACCGTAGCGTTGTTCTAAAATATTTATTAGACAATGAGCACATAACCTTGTAAATACCACGCACATCAATGCCTTTAGGCCGGCCTGGTCTACGCTTCGGTTTGTCCACGACATTCCTCCGGATTTTTTGTGAAATTGCAGCTGTCGACCGATGAGGGTAGCAAGCCACTCTCCTCAAAAGAGCTTCCTCAAGAGTGATTTCTCGACCGCAATTTGGTCTGTTGCAAATGTTGACTTGGCCGTTGATGTAGTTGATGAGGATCATGATAGACTCAAGCTCAATTTCTTGAGTTCCTTTGTGTTCGGGAGCGTACTTCCCTTCGTTCTTGCGCTGTTCGGCTGCAGTGGTACGTTTGAACAACGACATTAAGGTATCGTCTGACATAAGCATCTCAGGAGAAAGTGATTTGCGTTGAACAGTAGTGGTCGACCGAGTGTTAGGCATGATTTGAATTCGATAGTTATCGTGGTGGAAGGAAGGAAAGCGAACACCCGAGATGTGGCTGATATAAGGATCTGACAATACAGCTAAGCCATTTTAACGATGTCATCACGTGATCGTTCCATGATTAGATAAGATGTTTTCTGACTGTAACCTACTTTTGAGTAAGATCGCTTATCAAAATAGGTACTTAGGTAGGCGTCGTATTACCAGTAACACGCACAACTTAGATTGCAGTCAGCAAGTGTGATTGCTAACCACGGGACCATCACAATATCTACGATCACACGAATCTCTGTATGCATAATGTTTACAACTGCCACACTCCATACAGCATTTGTTACAACGATAGAAAGAAAGAACGAAAAAGAAGACAACGATAGAACGAAAGAAGGAAACATATAACAACGATAGAAAGAAAGAACAAAACATACAACCACTATGACACTGAAAAATATTCCGGTTTCATCATACTCTAATCTACCCGTTTGTATATTTCGTTTCTACTGGTAACTTCAAAATCCCAACGTTCGACGCCTGCGGTTACGTCTGGTCACATTTTTGGTTTGAGTGAAACTCGAGTTCGTCGACTCCATAAACGCATTTCGGCTGAATGAATACACTCATTCGTGATGAAACTTGTATCGCACTTCGTACTCTTCTTCGTTGGGTTCAGTAACCGCCACGTAAACTTGACCATCGCATCTTTCGGAAATGTTTCCGTCAATAACAATCGGCGGAACGGCCCAGCATCGGCAGTGGTACACTTTTACGAGGGCTGTATTAGTTTCGGAAGTCCTAAAGGCGTTATCCTCGCTACAATTTATAAGTGTAAGTAGAAAAATTGGTGCTTTAAAAACGTACTTTATCTCTCTAGCACGCGGCCAGACCCGGTACAGTGTATTTTTCAGACCAGCGATGGCGGAACCCATCATGTCGGTGCGGTTGTCGCCTGAGAGGCGGGGGACAACGAACCGACCATCGTAAGCGATATGTTTGCCGTCAGCATACGCGTCCAAGACCTCTCTCCGCATGTTCATGATGAAGGATGCACATTGGGCCTCCTTGTCTTCAGCGCGTTCCTTCACGGTTTTGAACATAATCTAACCTGCGATGAGTAAGGTGTGTCATAGCTCAATGGTACACGTACCGGGATGGCCGCAGCGTGTTCATCAGGAATAAGGTCGGCAATGTGATTGAGGACACTCTGCGATTGGTTTGATTCACTGGTAATGCACGTTTTGACGTGTTTACCTACCGACAGTTTATCGTCGGAAGCGACCGAGTCATGCTCAGGTAGATCCGCTTCATCTCGAGGGCCAATCGTCGCCGTGCTCTAATACCAGAGTTGTGCGATGAGCATGGATACGTACATGTGTTAAAGGCCACGTACATTGGTGCCTCTAGTGTTATTTCTTGTACGCTTCGGTTTGTCTGTGATATCTCTGCGAGCTTTGGCTGAAACGGCGGCTGATGTGCGGTGAAGCGAACAAGCCAGTTTCCTCAGCAGAGCTTTGTCCAGGGTGATTTCTCGATCGCAGTTGGGACGGTTGCATATATTCACATTGCCATTGATATAGTTGATAATAATTGAAATGGAATCAAGCTCGTTATCTTCAGATCCTTTGTGCTCAGGGATGTTTTTCGCTTCTTTCTTGCGTTGATCGACTGCAGCAGCACGTTTGAACAAAGACAGTAACATATCGTCTCCGATTATTATCTTAGGCTTCGACGGCTCAATTGGCGCAGAGGGTTTCGGACGGTTATCAGACATTGAGGTTATCGTGGTAACAGAATGGAAAGCGAATACTCAGGATGTGGCTGATATAAGGTCTGACATGACAGCTAAACTATTTCGGTGAGGTCATCACGTGATATTCTCACGACTTAATAAGCCGGCTGTGCATTAGCCCAAATCCCCAAAGGGGACTTGTACATGCCGCTTGCCGGCCCTCTAACCAAAGTCCCAAATATCCCGTGCCCTAGGCTGGACAGGAAATACAAAAATGATGGGTGGAGGACCTGGACGACAGGTTGATAGGTCAGAACGGAGCCGAGGCGCCGTAATATTGGAACCATTGCAGGTGGTGAAGGAGGGCAATTGAGCAAGTGATTGATAGCAGCCGTCGAGATGGCGATGGGCGATGCAATAATGGCGGCCATTATGGCGCGAAAATCTTTCACGAAAGGGGCATCCTTCCAGTCTCCTGCAGAATTTAAGGCGGCCTTATAAAGTTCGTCGAGGAGTGGATTTGGCTCGGAGATAGATCTGAGCGGTTGGCGAAGCAGAAATTCCAGTTGCTCCGGCGGACAGTACGCATCAAGAAAATTGCTAGCGTTTACAGCCCATGGGAAAAACCCGAAAGCTCGAGCAGTTAACTCGACGATCGCGGCCTGGCCCGGCCAGTCCTCCTGCAAATGTTCGTTATTGCGCCGGATCTGTTCCATCCGGTATGCGAAGTACGCAGCTATGTCTGCATGACTGCATAAGCGAAGTTCTCGGCTTTTTATGCGAGGATGCAACGCAGTACTAGTGAAGGCCTTGTGAACACCATTCACCGTGCGGCTCGTGATGATGAACCGAAGATTGGAAGGAAGGTTCTCGATCTGGCTGACAAGAAGGTCCAGAACGCTGGCCCAGTCACCCGGCTGTCCGCATTCATATAACCCATCAAGCACAATGACGATGGCACCTTCTCCGGCCAGGGTAGGTGTCGATGCGAGTGGTTTGACGATCAACCTGTCGAATTGTTCTGGAAGAAGCGCATCTAGGACCGGGTCTTTGGTATCGTCATCATTGATAACCTCGATAATTGAAGCTCTTAAGCGTTTGTCGCGCACCGCCAGTTGAAGCGCAAGGGCTTTCACCGCTGTGGACGGGTGACTCTGGCCCGGTGGTGCTCGCTCAAAGCTAACAAATGCGCCGAGGCGATCCATCTCGGAAAATCGTGTCGCAATTGCCGCTGCCACAGCGCTTTTCCCGATTCCCGCAACACCATGCAGAAAGAAAACATTACTGTTGTCGCCTTTTGAGGGGCGTAATGCCCATTCAAGGATTTCATCGATGACATCGCGACGAGTGCCAGGGATACACTGCTGTAGTAAACGGTGCGCTAAGGGCACCCCGGATGAGCCCAGCTTGTCGAGCGTTTGATTCTTCACTGTATTAGGTTATAGCTTAAGCGAAGCAAACGATGGGCCAGAAGGCATAGCTTACGAAGTGTTGTTACATCCGTTTGTATGCGAAAACAGACAACAGCAGTGTTGATGGCGACACCAGTGTCGAATTGGCCGCGGAGGGTGGTGAGATTCTGCGCCATCGCTGCGACTTTATCCAGTGTAGATGCACCCATAGTCTCTGTAAGACATCGGCCTGTGAAGACATTAGATTGATCCACATTCCGCGGTACCATGACCGGTATCAGGAAGGTCTCATACCTGCAAACCCGAAGACAAAATTGTCTACGTCAAAACCGTGTCAGCAAAACAATGCAAAGGTTATCTACTCACTTTCCCGCACGGCGAGTCGGCACATTCATCGTATCCCTTCATGCTCCACCATACATTCAGCCTTCCTTGGGACTATGAGCATCGAAATGGCATCTTTGCTCTGCGGGCGCATGGTTGTCGGGAGGCGGGTTCCATCAATGGGTCGTGTAAAGAATGTGTGGACCTACGGAATGACCAGATTCTGATAGGGATCCAGGATCGCATCACTCAGGGAGTTAGAGAAGGCTCAAATTACAGCTTTTACGGGTTGGGAGGATTGACTGAGATCGGAAGGAGGAAGGAAGGTGTAATCCAGACCCTCCGATTACGGCGGTTGAATGACGCACGGAAGCTAGTCGGACGCGAGGGTGCCCTGGATGATGCAAAGAGAATTTTATTTGCGGTTGCCTCGAGAAAGGTGCCTCGGATGAACATTGCACTTCAGAATGCATTCGCGCGTAACATGAGCCTCCACGCTATGCTCGACCTCATCAATCGTGCAGCTGAGGGGACCTACCACCCTAAAAGCTTTGACGACGAGGATGACGCCCGTGGAATGCTGATGTTAATCCTCGGAGGTGGTCGAGTAGCTGACATTGCTCACCATGCATACAGATCTCCCGCTGCATCGACTCTTCGACGTCACGACACCACCCCACCAATCCTTGCTTCACCATCACAGCCAACACTGCGCGAGGTCGAGCAGAATATCAATGCATGTTTTGAGAGCATTAGCGACTTGCTACCGTCTTCAGGTGTGGTGCATGCAGAAGTGATGTTTGATGAGTTGGCAGTTGAGAAGAGACCTCGATGGGATGACAGGACAAATAAGATTCTGGGTTTCTGTCACGGCTGTTCGGACTCAGGGAGCTTGGATTTTAATAGTAGTGTGGATCTCGACACACTGTTTGATGACCTTGATCGTGGTGAAATTGATCTTGCATCTGAGGTCAGTCTCCTATATGCAGTTTTCATTCCATAATACTCACTGTGTTGCATCAGGCTACTGTCCGTGCAATTGGGATGTTCACACCCGAGCCTCGTTTATACAGCGCTCGGCCTATCTTAATCTCTGGCACTTGCAAGAAGGAGAATGCAACAGAGCATCTCACTCTTATCAAGATGGCACTGAATGCAATCAACAACAAGAAGAGCCTCACCCACATTCATGTCATATGTGTCGGGTCGGATGGCGAGGCAAAGCGAGGCAAGGCTTTCATTGGACTTACATATAAGTCCAAGCTCTCGCCGCTGTCTAACATCCACGAGTCACTATCTGGCCTATCTCTCATGGATCTCTGGGTCGGTGACGATGACCTCACAGCCAATAAAGACCTCAAGCATATTATGAAGCGCCTATGTAGTGCACTCCTCCGTGAAAAAGGAATATGGATCCGAGGTGTCCACCTCACACCTCAAATCATTCAGATCCATCTTCGAGACGAAGGCTTCTCCCCCCTTCACATACGGTCCATGTTCAAACCCTCCGACTTGCAGGACATACCACTTGCATTTAATCTACTCAAGGACATATGGTCACTACCGAGCGCGTCACCAGCAGCCAACCCGGCATACACGAGGACGAGGGAGGCACTGCGTATCTATGCCGCCATCTGCTACCACGTCACCTTCCCTTATGTCTGCGTCGACCTTTCCCTCGCTGAGCAACTTGAACATCTCAGCTGTGCCGCGCACCTGGCACTCTCGGTTTTTTCTGTGTCTGACTCACAGCATAAAATGGCTCCCACTCCGCTATATATTGACATCATGCTCATGATCAAGAATGTATACTTTAGTATTGCAAAAGCCAAAGTGGACACTCCCAACATCCGGTTCTTCATAATTCTACTCGGAACTGATCGTCTCGAGACCCTGTTTGGAATTCTGCGTACCATGATCGGGAATGATGCCAATCTTGACATCTACCAGCTCGCACTCCGTCTCACTGGCTCTACAAAGGTCGCAAATATCCTTGCCAAACATCCGGAATGGGATAAAGGTCCTCGCCGTCTTCGCCTACCTCTGGTGTCGAAGGACATGAAGAAAATTCCAGAGGGTGCAGATCATATCAACCCGGGTGCTTGGAGGAGTACAGATCTATTCGTCAAATCTGTGACTCTCTCTACACACTGGAAACGCGGGCGCCGGTCCATCGAAGATCGTTTTCCATGGGCCGCCCCTGTGCTTGCTGATACTGCTTCAAACCCCGAGGCAACCATCCTTGCTCCAAATGGCACTCAATTATTCGACCTACCTTTCGACAACGATGATTGCGAAGAAGACATAGATGAGGTACCCGTGTACTGTACCACAGCTGGAGGAAATAGTGAAGGGCTCACACGTCTCGAAGACGCTGCAGCCGACGCCGAAAGCCACTCTTCTGATCCGACAAGACTGTTTGAGAGGACAGTTACAGTCAATGGGAAGCCGATGGACAAGGCACGTGAATTGGCCCTACGGTATCGTTCGCGTTACGACAAAACGGCTGCTTCAACGGACCGCCTTCGACGTGTTCAGCAAGAGGATCGCTACAAGACGACTGCTGATGCAGAGACATATGACATTGAATGTTTCGATGGGCCCTGTCTTTCTGTCTTGGACCCTATCGTTTCCCTTGTACATTGCGAGGGAAAGCTGTTCTTAGCCTTTGGTGAAGTCACCAACATTCACATCCAGTCCAGCTCTATCGGCAAGGTCCCACTCGAGCTCCTCCCGGAGAATACTGTACGTGTCTCGTACCAAATGATACTTCTCGCCCCTGCAAACATCGAGCAGGATCCCTCGGAGCGGCATGATTGGTGTTCATCTCGAGCTCTTCCATACCATTTTAAAGCCGTGCCGGGCATCATGATCCAGCCAGTAAATCCAGATACCTCAACAACATCTCCAGGAGATCCGCGCTATCTTTTTGATAGTGGCACCCTCCGATCACTCTCCTCAAGTCTTCAAGATCGGCTCACCCGAAGCTACTTGCTTTCCATACCCAAGGCCGCTGTGAGCAGCGAGTTTCCCTACCGCAGCAGGACTGGTATGCATTTTGTTGTCTGTCTGTGCTAACAGAATCTCATCACATGTATTTACAGGAGAAGCCTGTTTCATTACCGAAAGCGATGAAGTTGAACGTGACTGTTTCGAAAACACATGCCCTCGTTGCAAGCCAACGGTCACTTTCGACTTGTCTCAGCCTCAACGGGTCCTCGAGCATATCGCTAGTCATATTCTGCACGACATCGCCATTGACCGCGATCTAGAGGCATGTGGCCTCTGTCTACGTCCATCTCCCCAATGTCAGCTCCAGCTCCAGAAACCAAAAGGGTGCAATGGGAATCCGGCTGTCAACATCAATGCGAGCTCATGTCCTAATCTCATTAAATTCCAATACAAAGTTGCCGCCCACTCGTCTCCATCATCTCCCTGCTCGAATGTACCTATTTCATGTCCGCTGTGTAGTGCAGTAATTTGGCGGTACAACTTGTGTGTACACTTCAGGAAGCAGCACCAATCGAGTCTCCATCTCCCGCAGTACACCGCCATTTGGACTCTGTCAAATATCGAGACCTACGAGATGGCAAAGATTTGGAAGGAGCGTCATAAGAAGGTTATCAAGAGGGGTCGGAAGAAGGTAGTCGCACCTCGCCTTCGCATATCCGAGGCCCACAGCTCTCGGCTGACTTTGAAGTAAGTGATCTCAATCCCTATGATAGGCTATTCATGCTAATCCATACTTCAGCAATATCTGTGATCTCGATCCTATCATTGAAGATGATGAAAACGGTCTTGAAGAGCATGACAATGAAGATTGTGGCAGCGAGCGCGATGGCGATGAAGACACCGACGAGAGCGAGAGAGAGTGGGACAAAGACACGGGTGGAGCATGTGAAAAGACGGCTGGTGGATGGGGCCCCGGTGATGAAGATGAAGATGGTGTCGAATTTGAAAGGGCCATCGAGTTTGAAAAGAGCACCGAGTTTGAAGAAGGCCGTTGTGCTGGGGATGAGCCGGAGGATGGGGGAACAAAGGATCAAGAACTCTTTGCAGACACACCTGTTGCATCGATCAAGCAAGCTCCCAGCTCCCAATCCACCCCTGTAGCCGCAGCCGCAACCACAAATCACCCTCCCACAATGCCAGCAGCATCAGCACTCGCACCCATTCCCCTCACTGTTGGCGGCGGCGAGGTGCCTCTCGTAGAAGGACCTCCGACACAGACTGGAAGAAAGCGAAGAGTGCGGGAATGGGGGTCGGAATGTGAGTGCGGAGAGAGGGTGGCAGATGATCTTCGAGTGGATAAGCAAGGCAGTGTGGTGCGATGCAAGGCGAAGGGCTGTGAAACGGAATGGGTAAGTGTCAACTGACTATCAGATTGCCGACGAGAACTCACCTGATCCCTCAGTACCACTTGGCTTGTGTCAATCTTGAACAAGCACCTCGGAATTGGACTTGCATGACATGTCAGAGAGGTAAACGGCGTGCATAGAGTCAGATTATTTGCCAAATTGAGGAGGACACGACTCGGACAAGCCTTATAATGGTAATAATGGTGCTAGATAAGATATCTAATCTAATCAATTACCCGATATAGTAATATATAGTTAGTTAGTTCAACCCTGGGGACGGTTAGCAAACTTTTCGACCCCATGTACTCGGTAAGAATCCCGCGACCCCCTTGGACACGAGTCTCAGCAACGCCTTCTGCGAGTCTCCGGAGCATGATGCTAATACAAATAGTCTCCTCAGTCATATACAGTAGAACGACTGAGATTACCTAATACAAATAGTCTACGAGGGATGAACAAGTAAGTGATACTCCGAGTACTGATATAAGGAACAAGCTTACCTCCTCAGTCATATACAGTAGAACGACTGAGGAGGGAAAAAGCGACGAGAAAGAATATATATACGACGAGATCGGGAATCGGAACGAAGTAGATCAAAGGGGATAAGAAAATAAAGGAATAGGTGGAGTACCACCGTGATGTATAATACGAGGGTGAGTCTATCACATCAGATGCGGCTATGTGTGATGATTCGATAGCAGAAGCACAGATAGGGCTGATTAGGACCCCTGTGAATGCTACCAAATGACATATCAAAAATTGCCCAAATCCGACGTTTGGTGTCCGGTACGAAAATCGTGTTTTTGGGTCCAAATGTGTCCGCATATTGATACGGCCTCGAGATTTTGAATTCGGTGTCCGAACGATGATACGGCCCCCAAAAAATCGCAAAAATCGCGAAAATCAGCGAAAATGCCTTGCTTCCCATCTCTGAGCATGCAGGTAGTTGATAAATGACGAAATACATGCATTCTCCACCTCTGGAATTTTGACAAGCGCGGTGAGGGCTTGACCGACGTGTCGTGGTACATCCTTGTATTTTCGGCCACATCCTATCCATTTGGAAGCATCAAATGTGATATCGTGTTCCAGGTTATCAATGTCAGGCATAGGCTTAGCGTGTGCTATAGAGGTGGGATTGAAAAATGAGTGGGTAAGTAATACATTGCTCATTTACTACATGTTTACTACATGGCATAACATAATTTGGAGCGCCACTTACTGCGCCACCGTCCGCACCGCACCCTCCGTGAACCTGCCCTGAGGCTGCCCATTTACATGTCCGGTTGGCTATATGGCATAATTTTTTTTGGTGATGGGATGTCCGAATATGCAACATGGCCTTCGAGCAATTTGGGGTACTATGTGTCCGAAAAAAACATGGCCTTCGAGCCATTTTTAACAATTTGGTGTCCGGACTTTGATATATCATTTGGTAGCATTCGCAGGGGTCCTGGCTGATCGCAGCTGATCAGAAGAAGATCTCGGCACCTCGATAGCATCCCGCTCGGAATTATCCCTTCACATTGACATGCCGCTACAGTGAAATGAAAGTGAAATGGCACCTAATGTAGAATGGAACATAGAACCGGCTGTAGCCGCGGCGCGCGTGTTTCAGTCCTGGCTTCTGCCCCAAATAAACCCGTCGCACGTCAGACTTCGAAGCCGTAAGAAATTGTCTTCGAGATGTTCCATGGCGGCTGTAGCAGAGGGTTGGAAGAAAAAAAGAAGATTCAAAACACTTCCAGCAATCTGCAGGATCGAGCAAATCGAGTCGTACTGTTGTGCCAATGTTGAGCGATGTAATTTTTGGATGCAGCCAGCATCCGTGTAAGCCCGTTTGAGCCAGTAGTTAGTCTCGTAGGCAGAGGAACAAATTCGAGTCTATTTGATAGACGGCGACTGGTCTAGACCTCACACGTGGATTGCAAAATGAGTCGTGCACGTTAGTGTTCCGCCGATAACCTCCGAGTTATTGACAGAGCAGTTATTGACATGTTTCTAACCTGTTTTTAACATGTCAATAACTCGAGGGCGGATTTGCCCTGTCAATAATGTTAATAACTCTGGAATCCCCGTAAGCTATGACAGGTATCTAAGAGCGCCAGGCCCCGTAATTATATTGTTAAGACTCTCAGCAATGGTTACATGCATGGATATAATCGAGAGACCTAATAGCTACACATTTCAGGTACGAGTGAGTGCGCCACTCCGATTGTGGCTATGCCTTCGCCAGAAAACTTAACTCAGGGCCTCGGGCGAACCTTGCAATCTTACCCAAACCGAAGGCTGATGTGCTGGTTCATGATCGCTCTAGCATGCCAGTAGGAGAGGCCTCTCGAAGAAGCTGACTGGTTGATGCGATAGTATTTTTGCATGTTCTAGTAGTTTTACAGTCGAAATAAACTTTGGAGTTATTGACGTTATTGACATGTCAATAACTTGTCAATAACTTGCCATTTGACCGGTCACGTTAGTAACCATGTCAATAACTCGCCGGGTAGTTATTGGCGGAACACTAGTGCACGTTGCTAGCAAGTTTGGAGCTAAGTCTTACGCCCAAATGCGGATGACAGCTCGCCACACTATGTCTGTACTACTTCCGGCAGCCCCTGAGAGTCCCTGCAGGTGGACCTGAGGTGGGCACAAAGTATCCCACACTAAAATGTTGGACCCCATCAAAATAAATCAAATGTGATCGTTGAAATTACTATAACGGGCCATTTGCTATTCCCCCCGAGTGTTAGCGAGGCTGGTTAGAAGTTGGGGTTAGAGGTTAGTGGTAGGGGTTAGGGGTTAGGTTAGGAGGTTAGGTTAGCTGTTAGGTCTGGTGGTTAGAGTAAGGGTTAGCTGTATATATATTATGAAGAGAGGAAGGGAGAGTTGGGCGGCCAGATGACTTAGTGAGTGCAAGTTCATTGAATTTGATTTATTTTGATGGGGTCCGACATTTTAGCGTGGGATACTTTGTGCCCACCTCAGGTCCCCTGCAGGTTCGTTTCTCCACCATCAAGTAACTTGTTAGTTTTCACCACCGTTCAGGTGGGCACCGAGACCCAGAAATACTACCAGTAATTTCCCTTGTCATGAACTCTTTTGATTTTCTCCACTCCATCTTCTACGCTCTTTATCATCACACTTCAAGAATCCATGGCTCCTGGAATTCCAAGCCTGAATCGCAGAAGACAGCGCAGAAAGAGTCAGATAGGTCGAACACAATCTACGCCCTCTAATGTATGCTCAAATAAGGAACCTCAATCTCAGATCTTGACAGGCCGGTGCGAGGAGTTAACGGGTGGCCGAAGGCGCTTCCTCGATCCCAGATGCAGCCTCCAGGCAAATGCATACACTGCAATAGGCTGAAATTGACTCCAAAATTTAGAAGACACCAGCGAAGTGGTATTAATGGTGTTCCGAGTAATCTACAAGATCAGATCCATCCTGCGGGCTTCCGGATCACGCATTTGCTCGGTCGACAGCCAAACTTCCCTCCGTTCACCTTATACCTTCACGCCCATCCTGATCCTTCACGCCCGATAGGAGACCCCTTTACAGATTGCTCGCATCAGCCGCTGTGATTCTAGGTGTGTGGTCATTGACGCCGAATGCTGAGCACGCCATTGTGCTTGCTGATAGCTACATCAGGAAAACGTGAGCCGGGTGTTTTGACTTGATATATATGATCACCCTTCAAAATACCGCCAGTCAAATTCAGGGGTTTAGAAGGGAGTAGAAACTGATTAGTATACTTTCAGCAAATATAATCATGATACAAGCCTTTCCAGTGCTTGGTGTGCACCGAAAGTATTATGGGGCTTTATACGAGCATACAAGCATTCCAACATAGTTATAGTTTACTTGCCACACCTTATAAGGCGGACATCGGGCTTCTAATCATTGTCGTGTCACCAGAAGTGTGCCCAGACTTGATAATGTCTTACAACTATTCCGCCATAATTATAGCTGACTTGTCGCACGTTACAATGGGATGACGGGCTTCTAATCATTGCCATTTCACTAGAAGTGTGCCGAAACTTGATAATAGCTTACAATTATTCCGCCACAATTATAGCTGACCTGTCGCACTTTACAAGGGAATACCGGGCTTCCAATCATTGCCATTTCACCGGAAGTGTGGTTAGACTTGATAATAGCTTACAATTATTCTCCACAACTATAGCTGACCTGTCGCACTTTACAGGGGGATATCGGGCTTCTACTGATTGTGATTGGTTCTGGGACTCAGCTGACGCTGTGAATGCCCTGGAAGCATCTAATAAGCATAACATGATTTAAAACCACTTGTCGTGTTCTGAAATAGTACATAGTAGAAGACTTCAAGAATCATTGAAGAGGATTTCCTCGTCGTAGTGGAGAGACATTTTATAATAAGTGATGTTCCTTATGGCGGGCAGCCAATGCACTGCCTCGATATGCATTAAACGCACCACACCCGCTGCTGTGGTGAGGGGGAAATGCTGAGGAATCCAATATTCTAGTTCTCGCGGCATACCGATGACGAGTGATTCAAAATTGGGCTGTTGTAGGTGTGCATCAATAGTGATGAACTCCGGCTGGTGGTCAAGTAGCGCAGACTTGAGGCCTTTATCGTTCATCATGGAGATGTTCAGCTGTCGAAAGTGACGGGATGTAACTCGCTTGATTATAGCAAGGCCATTGTGCCGGATGAAGACAGGTCCGCAGGCTAATAATGACAACACCTCAAGCCGATCGTTGTGTCCGAGGTCGAGGTGCGCATCTTCAAAGGCTTCAGTGTAACTGTATAAGTCCACTGGCATAGCACAAATGGCATGGGAAACTCACTAGGGCGCGGGTACCTGATAGTTGGGAGGCAGTCTGTGATGCATAGGTGGCGTAGGGCGGAGCCTTGATCGCGGAGGAAGATAGAAAGTTCGGGTCCATCATATAGGACGTGCGCGAATGAAATACAAATGGACCGAAGTTGTGATGGGCGTGACACCCAGCCAAAAAATGCTTGGTCGAAGGGGATATCGAAAACACTGAATAGGTGCAAGCCGGGTGGGCAAGGCGAGTGTCGGGCCGACACGTAGGGATGTATCACTGATAATGAAATATAAAGATCTTCGAGGTAAAGCCGCTCCAGCCTAGGGCACGCGGCGACCACATCCTGTAGTTGAGCGTAAGAGCTGATCCCGAAATGGGCGAGCCGCAAACTCCTGAGCTCTGTCAACGAGCCGAGGACACTCACAACCCCCTTCGCCGGAATGGATGAAAAACAATCCAGTGAGTGAAGGATGACCGATCGTAACGCATGGAGTTGGCCAATCCGCGCGAAAGGAATGAGCCAATCATTCCCGTGAAGTGGCACTATGATCTGCCGCACATGCGGTGCTATTGTGGCATGTGGGGACGAGAGAAGATCCATCAACAGTGAAAGACGATTCCAGGTGTGCCGAGGGGTAAAATCCAACGATTTGAATTGGATTGATCTACTGCGGTATAGCCAATCCTTGCAAACAGCAGCGCAAGTCACCAGATCCCTAGAAAGAACAGCGCTACAATTAGAATACTAGTAGGTATATAGCTATGTGGCACGCACCTGTCGAATTGGAGCAATGGAATCGGCTCCTGAGAGTCGATTTGCAACGATGGATCCGGCTCAATCGGGGCGTGTTGGAGCGGCTCGGTCAGCTCCTCAGGCCCTTGGACACTTAGCAGCGATGGCTCCGGCGGAAGTGAAACGATTTGGAGCGATTTAATCAGCTCCAGTGGGACGGCTCGAATGCAGAAGTGATCGACGATCATGTTGGTTATCTCGACAGGCAGCGGTCGCATATTGTGCAATGATGCGGCTGCCACTAGAGGGTGGTGGTTGTAGGGCAGGCGCGTGAATGACTCGGACCAAGAAGGACCAAGACTGCAAACAGATAATATACACTGCTGCGGATGTGCTACAAACGCCTGCGGAGATATGCTGCTGCGGCTTGCTGCGCACTCGGACGGTAATAGAGATTATAGTACCAGTCGATCGAGCTCAAGGATCCGCTGATGCAGCCCAATTGTGGAGTGAACCCTCCAGACCCAGCGACCAAAGCGGCGTTGATAGCCGTGATATTATAAGTATTCGGCGAGGACGGGATGATGCCGGCGTTTGCCAATCAGGTGTAGGTGGGCAATGTCTGAGAGGATTGTTAACATGGGCGCATCATAAGCCAGTGAAATCCCCACCTTGAAAAGTTTGACTACAGCCTGGTAGAACGCGACGGCCTCGGCACCTTTGGCACGTCCAGACGGCAGGCAAGAAGTTTCCAGAGTGCTGTGATACATTTCAACAGTGTTTCGCTGCGAGGATCAATGCCGATACCAAGGGACTCAGAGTCAGACGGCAAGCTTAAACGGCGGACTTTTAAAAAAATTCAAGCCGGACGGCCACAAGTAGCCAGAATCTATATGTTACTCGTTCCTCCCACAAGCGCCACAACTGCCAAATGCGTTGACGTCGCAGAATTGATGGTCACTAGTACAGCACTCGTTTTGAACGTGAACGCTAAGAATTGAGCAGCCCTAATACATACATAGTGAGTAATGCAAATGTCCACGACAAGCCTAGGATATGTACTGCGCAAAGCGACGGAGCAATGTAGTGGCATCAGCAAAATCTCAAAATGCTTGTGAGCAACTTATAGGCCGCTTATGAACGCTTATGCCTCCATAAGCAACCAAGCACTCAAGTAGGTCCCCTCTACTTATATTGAGCTTATATTGCACTTGTGCTACTTATCTACTAATTTTTGGCTGCGGAGAGCGAAAAGCGAGAATCAGGCGTCAAGGGGAAAAACCTGCAAAGTTGCTCAAAGTGTGTCAAAGCAACACTGTTGCGGAAGGCGGTAGCACACAAAAGCAACCCAATCACCAAGTAGCCACAAGCACAAAAATGGGTTCAAGAATACTGTACTTGTAAGGTGCTCAATTCATCAGGAACAGATAAGCGAAGCAAAAGCGGGAGCAAAAGCAACTCAAAGCCTCAAAGTCTTCAAGTTGCCAATAGTATTAGGATAAAAAAAGACAAAATAAGTAAAGCTAAGTGGTCCAGTGGATATGGAAATTTAACGGGTAAGCACGATACCGATATCCTTCAATACTGTCCATCTAGATTGAAACATGTAAACATCCACTTTCACGCGATATCGAGAAATCTCACCGTGTTCGATGAGCGCGGCACGCTAGGATGTGGACGAATGGTTTGGTGCGGGGTTACTCAGTGCGTTGCAGGTGGGCGACGACAAAGCATGTCGTCTTTGAGCACTCGCAGTGCGGGGAGACTGCGACACCTTGCGCTCAGCGCGCTGTGGCATTCCTGCCAGTCGGACGGTCAGAGGGAAGACTGGCACTCGGACCCGCAGATGTGCGTATTGTGCTCGTCACCGCCGCAAGCTGGGAGTAATGTTGGTGGGCGAATGAAGCATTCATCATAGGAAGGACACGTACCGTAGTTCCGATATGTGTTGTGTTATGGTACACTGTAAGGCAATAGGTTAGCAGAGATTCATTAAAGATAGGGAAGATGCTGACCTATCATGGGCCCTCTATGGAGGAAAGTTAGCTATAAGGAAATGAGCATATGAGTAAACATTTAAAGAAGAGTTTCGTGACCACATACGATGAAATGCATATTACAACCAAGAACAGACAGGCTGCAGCGAGACAGTTAGACATGAGGGACAAGATATGGGTAGGAAGTGACCTACTAGAGCCAGTAGAGTGTACCGCAGGAGAGTTGACAGAGTTATAGACGACCGGCATGCAGGCAGCGAGCGATGAAGGGCAAGCGATGCTCAGGGAGATGGTGGTGCAAGAGGAAGGAGTGGGCGCTCCAAATGATTCCGGAAGTTCCCATCCATGCACGGAGGCTTCCGGATTCTCGGACTTGGCGCGGCGCCGCGAAAATTTGCTAAGTTAAGTCTCAAACATGTTCTTCCACGTCTGCTATACCCCTTGCGCTCTCCTCCGTATCTGATGCTTTGTCGACCACAATATGCTTCTTTGTTATGCTTGGGCTGGTGATTCGGAGGATGTCTTTGCTTGGTCTTTGCGCAGAGGTCAAAACGAGATAGTGAGTACATTGTATCTTTGCATTCTTCTCACCACCGTGACTCATCCTGCACAGTGAACGCAACCGCACAGCCCCCCTCCCTCCCCGGCGGCGCCTACCCCATCGCGACGCAGGTGTTTCCCGCACACTTCTCGCCGGCTGAGTTTAGCAGCAGGTACTTCGTCACTGGCCTGGTGCGTTCCCTGCTCCAAGTCTTACTTTCGTGGATCGACTGACCGACGGTTGTGATGCTGGCAGCCACAGACGAGCCTGCGGAGCCTCTTCCACTACCCCGGGTACACGCAGGCAGTGTGTGTGCGCACGCGACGGAGCAGCCCATCACGCAAGCGGTGCTCTTCACGCAGCGCAAGCTCGTGCAGCCAGCACCCGCTTTCAAACCTTGGCCCCGTGGATGTCGTAAGCCCGTCTCATCTCCGTTCTCTGCCAATGCTAATCGTGGGACGGGGTGGATTATACAGGTCACGGGCGACAAGGACTTTAGCACGCGAGCGTGCTCGACTTCGTCGCGGAGCTGAACTCTGACTTGCACGCAATAGGTTGCGCTCCCTATTGTAGCAGCGCCTGCCGCCGTCGAGCCAATCAACACTGTCGCAGGTAAGCAAATGGTTTTATTTCTCTGCGGTGCGCAAAGGCGGTGGTGCTGTGCCCCGCAGTGATTACGAGGATGGACTTGTTGGGCGGCACACACACACCACGGAACCAGTCGTGTGATATGAGAAGATTCGAGATGGAATCGACACCGTCATGTGAGGCGTAGTTCTAGCATGGGATGCGTGTGTGCTCGGTGTACACCACGATTTACTCGCGAGCTCGGCGCTGCCATCTGTAATGCTTGTGAGAGCTCAAGGAGGATGTTTTCGCTTGCACATGCTCATATACAATTCATCTGCATTTCGCAGTTTAAAATATAATTCTCACCTTGAACGGCTTTTGATATTGGTCTCTTAAATTTCCTTGAGCAACTTCTATCACCATTTTCCCTTGCAGGCTTTTCCGCCCGATTTTTACTTGTGCAGATCTGGCTTCACGGTTTCTTGACAGTACTTATATATCTCCTTACCCTCCACTTATTTCGTACTTGAATTTTTGCTTGGTACACTTCGAGTCAACTAAAGTGGCCAAGCTGGCAAGTCCATAAGTACGAGGACCTACTTATACACTTGATTCTGCTTGAGCCCCATAAGCGATTTATAAGGGACCCTAAGCGTGATTTAAGCAGATTTAGATTTTGCTGATGGCCTGGCAGGGTGGAGCAGAAGATGAGGCTAATCAATGTACTACAGAGACACTGTCACGGTATAGTAATGGCGATTCTCTCAAACAAACTCGCAACCTCCCGACGTAGAGCCCGTGTGTCCTCTAAGTTTTGCTGAATCAGGTTCATAACCCTATCCTCAAATATGTCTCGCTGTTGAGTGTGCCATTGGGGTGGAGCACTGTTGGAGTCGTTGACGAGTAGGTTGGAGTCTTCGGACATGACTCGTGGGCGTTTGGGGGGCGGCGGCACATGCCCTTGGGTACTGGTGTAAAAATCTTCGAGTGAATGACTTTCGCTAGTAGCTTCGTTTCGCGTGCGCTTACGAGACGCGATGGGGTTCAAGTTGAGAGCAGCAGGTTTTGCCTAATAGTTATTCCTTCAGCAATTGCGAACAAGATGGGAGCACAAAATTACCTTTGATGGATTGACAGTCTGTCTCATAGCAATCTTCTCGGAAGGGCTGGGACATTGCGGTGACAAATATCGCTGGCCAGCCTTGATAGGAAATTCTGGATAACCATATGGCTCGTAAAACTCTAGCTGGTTTCCGTGCATGTCGTTATAAAACTGTGACATATCCGACTGGGACTGTGACATATCCGACTGGGATGCTGAGGACTCGGGTGTCAAAACAAATGGCGAGAGTACTTCTTGCTGTGCAGGGATTTCGACGGCTGAGTCGGGTAAAACATAGGCAGTGGAGAAGATGGGAGAGCTGGAATGACTTGCGGATCCAACCATATCAGAAGGGATGTCAGTAGATGCAATTCGGAGTTCAAGTCCCAAAATTTATAGAATTATAGTCTGACTCGGACTCGGAGGGCTGGACTCAGAACCACGGCTGAACTGCTGCGGAACTAGCGAGTCGGGTCCCAGCGTCGACACCAATGTTAAATAACCGCCAAGTCACCAGAGGAAGGTATTCAGACAGCGGCTGTGCAACAACTTGTTGCGCAGACCGCAGCGCCGCCGGTAACCTATGCGCGGTTGGAGCGCAGGGCCGGGCGGAGGTGCTGGGCAACTGGTTGATCGTTGATAAGCGGTGAGGGGGCGGCTGGGTTTCTCAAGCAAGCGCACAGTTCAAAATGCCGCTTGCAGGGGCGGCGCAGAATCGAAAACGCGAACGTCTATCAACCCGTGGATTGCTGTAACAGTTGAGGGTCTCGGCGAGGTACTAAGTAACAATAACATGCGCAGGATAACATCTGCTTTGGTTCAGCGCTGCTCCATCACACATTTGCGTGCACCGTTTTCCACTTGATCCAGATCTCGGCGACCACCTCCAAGATAGTATCCGCCGCTTCTGTGTGCTGCTTCATCACACCGTCGATGTATCTGTAGACATCCCAATCCTCAGTGATCCACGCCCTAGGAGCATAGGACCCCGCGCGAAATGTACTAGCAGCGTGGTACAGCTATAAAATTTTAGCTTCAAAATTGAACAGAAATTAGAGAATATACACATACGTGCATGCACCCGTACGCAATAAACTCCCGAGGGATGGTTTTAACAACGGCACACTTATTCATACGAATATGCATGCGAGCACCGAATTGCCATATGTGCTGGCCGTCACTGTTCCACTGAGCGCCGAATGGATCAAGCCCGTACCAAAGCACCTGCAAAAGTAAGCGGAGCGAGGAAAGATGGGTAAGTGTTTCAGCGAACTATGTAGTAGTAGCATGAGTAAAAATAAAAATAAAAAATAAAGAAACTAACGTCCGTAGAACTCTGCGGCTGCCCTGGCTCAGTCGGACTCCGAAGAAGGTTTATCCACCATTCTGCCCTCTGAATGTTGATGTGTTCCAGCTGACTGGATCGACCACTAGAACCACAGTGCATCAGACGGTGGTCCGACTGGCTTTCGGCCAGGCAGAGAAATCTTGTATATTCGCGCATCGCCTTGTCTCGTTCATCGATGTCATCGGTGCCCATGAGTAAAAATGGCGACTGTAGAAGTCGATGGCTGGTAAAATCGGAAGATTTCGCGATGCACTGCAACGCGAAGCTTGCGTGCTGAGCGTGATCACGTAGTCGGTATGCTTGTAAAGCATTATTGATGATACGGGAAAACTCGTGGTCGACTATAATAGATATCGTTTAAGCGTTAGTACATAAAATACACAAGATGTGCGTGACGGACTCACTGAGTTCCTCGTGGAATTTCTTTTCGGTCGAACCTTCATCTGGCTGGCTCCACTCCGAAGCGATCGAGTCCTGGTGGAAGGCTAACCAATGGAGGTCGGTTACCTCCCATATGGGGTTGCCGGCGGTCCCGCCTGAAAACAGTGCATACTTCGCACAGTCTCGTAGGCAGTCCACGATGCATTTTTGGTTATCGGTGAGTGCGCTGACCCACAGTTCGAAATGAGAAATAATGCTGGGTATCTGATGGAGAAAGGATGATGGGGCCGACACCCAGATACTGGGGGAAGGAAACCAAATGTTGACGTTGATACCAATGATATTGAAGGGTGGGATTGGGGAAACCGGATCATGCTGGTCAAGTCGATCGTAGTAATTTTCGGAGATGTGACTGGGCCCGCGCTGCCCGAAATTAACCAGTTCTGAGGATGGTAGCGGTGCATGATTCAAAGGCCCTGGGATGTATCCCTGATTCTGAGACACGGCGGCGCCTGGATTGAGGGTGAAATCAATATTGTGAGGCAAGCCGAAACCTTGCAGATAAGTATCCTCCGATGACCGTGACGGGTCATCAGACCATGACATGGCTCCAGCCCAAGTGTAGCAGTGATTTGGTAGTGGTAGCAGGGACGAGGAGGAAGGGGGGGAGAAGCAACTGTGACTTCAACAGAATGACGATCGTTCTCAGTTTACAGTTACAACCTTAAAGCTACAAGTTAAGTCACCGCAAACAGGACCCCGGTAAACCTTATGCAATGAGGTTTGCGGCTCATTGCATAAGGTTTACATCCGACTTATAGGGGCTTGCAGACTCTTGTAGATCGCCGGTGACCGGTGCCAAACACGCGGAGTTCGAAAATTCCCTGATTTAAACTCTGTGCGCAAGCGTGCCTGTTTGTACGACACCACTTTCCAGCTCATTGGAAAACGTCAGACCGCGGCG
This sequence comes from Athelia psychrophila, assembly GCA_001630335.1. Classification (NCBI taxonomy): domain Eukaryota; kingdom Fungi; phylum Basidiomycota; class Agaricomycetes; order Atheliales; family Atheliaceae; genus Athelia; species Athelia psychrophila. The sequence goes on along the minus strand of KV417534.1, from coordinate 401,034 downwards.
GTAGAAAACGGGTGTGGAGCTGGACGCTGTAAGGAGAGGGGCAATACCATATGTAGTAAATACTTCTGCCATTGATCTGCCGTGCCTATACACAGCGTGCCGGCGAGTTCTTGCTGTAGCGTTGCCGGAAGCTAAGCTAAGCTCTGCTCGAGCTTTACGGCACATCAGCTCGAGCGCGCTCGAGCCTTACGTTATCGTCCGCTCGAGCTCAGCGGTGGCGAGTCAGCAAAATCTAGTGTTTAATCTATATCCGTGTTCGTGTCACTACCAAATCCCGCATCCCAGTTCTCGTATGAGGCGTCTAGCAACTCTGGATTTGTCCGTGTGGATAAAGCTCCTCGATCTTCTCCTTCGGTATGTCAATCACAGTGAGCTCGCGCTCATCGGTTACTAGGTCTTCAGTAAAACTAATTCGATCTCTGCGAAAGCGGTACTTAAGGATCTGAAGCATCTCCATAACGATTGGAGAGAGATTCGACCGGCGAAGCGCATCGGTCTCTTTGCTGGACGAGAAAACTCTCTCGCACGGAACTGCAGATGCCTGAACGGGCAAAACATCCAACGCCATGTGATGTAGTGTTTTATGGACACCCAGTTTTGCCTGTGGATTGTCGTGGAGACGAAGTGAGTTGATGAAAGTAGAGTGAAGTTTGGAAGACGCACCTGCCAGTACCTGACAAGATCAAAATCAACGCCGTCGGGATGTGTCTCGTCGACTATTCCCTCATCCTCGTATCGAGCCAGATCACGCTCGACAGCGCGCTCGTCCTCGAGGCGTGTGCGACGCTCCAACGCGTCGTCATCTGGCTCATTTGAGTCCGCGGTATGAGTCGAAGGCGTCGATTCGATCGAAGACGACGACAGCTCTTGAAAAAGTCGATCTAGGCGATTGGTGCCTGATCGTTGCGCTTTGGCTGCGCGCGATGCAGTCAGTACATTCCGGCGAGAGGTGCAGCTGTCGGCAGGTTTGATGACGACGAACTGCGGGCACGGAGATCACACTGATACTCTAGCATCTACGCGGTATTAGAGTCACAATTCGAGACATTGAATACATGAAGATTTACCGCTTCGCGAACAGTTCATCTGGCTTGTTCGTACTAGTCTTCCTCCCGCCAATGGTCCTTCATCCAATTAAAGTTGCATGTGGGATTGAGTGCTATAGGAAAGAGCTGTGCTGACAGTGAAATTCCTGAAGCTTCGACGGATGAAAGACAAGAGTATGGAAGAGAAAGGCCTGATGGCGGCTTTGGCGGCTTTGAACATGAGGGATTTAGGGAGACGGGACGTGCGGACATAATCTACTCAGAAAGGAAGGCGAGCTTGATGGGCTTGCAAACAAGCTTGAGCTGTCAAATGACGTCAAAGCGTAAGCGAAGCGAGCTCAGCTTGCGAGCAGCTCCAGCTTCCGGCAACACTATCTTGCTGCAGTACATCTAACTACATATTCACTAATGGCCTTCAAGTGCTATGGGAGCCGGAGATACATCCCTGACAGCTAGCGGAGACCGCGTCAATCAAAAACGAGTGTGGAGCTAGACGCCGTAGGGAGAGGGGAAATACCATATGTAGTATCGGTGGGCCCAAGGTGGACCGGATGCTCGGTGCAACGTCCAGGATTTTGGCAATCTGGTTGACATTGTATCGCGCCGAGAGTGTTACCATCTGTTATTTCACAACCTCAGGTATGTGTCTTTGGTTTCCAGAAGACATGCTAGTTGGTGGATGTGTAGGGTGTATTGCAGAAAGAGCTCGCCGAGTCGCCAATATGCTGTGCGTTGTCGTGACAGTAAGAATTGTATATGACGACTAATTGCTACATATGGAGCTGCCCCTCTCCCTATAGCGTCCAGATTCACGTTTTTGATCGACGCGGTCTGATGTTTCTCCGCTAGCTGGAAGCAGTGAAAGCGCAGAAGGTAATTCTCTCGGTGAGATACAAAGTAACCCAAGTTGTCGATGTTGCAGCAAGAACAGTCCGATGTGTGCTCCAGCATCCGGCCCACCGGTACTACATATGGTAACACCCCTCTCCCTATGGCGTCCAGCCCTGTCCAGCCCCACACCCATTTTCTATCGCCGCGGTCTGACGTTTTCCAATGAGCTGTCAAGTTGACGCTCCACATCGCGTAACTGTTACGACACATTTCGAATTGGCAACGCGTCGAGGCCCTGTGGGTTTGCAAGCCCTTTGTCCCCCACCACTTCCATGCAAGCAGACTCCTCGATCCCAATCAGCACCAGCATGGCCCCCTTTAACGAGCAGGGAATTGGCCGCGTGTTCGCCGAGCTAAAAAAACGCGGCACTCAAGCTCAACGAGCTCACGCCTCCGTCTTTCAAGGAATTTGTTATTTGAGTCGGACTTCGAAAAAAAAGCCCGCTGACTCGGAGATGCCGCTGTCCAAAGGCTATGGAAGGTCATCCGATAACGGTCAAAATACACCCCTTCAGATAAGTCACCGTTATCGATCCAGCGATAAAGATCATCTGACTCGGTGAGTCATGTTTCCACGCCAGGACCCACGACACCCCTGCAGTGCCCTTGAACCTCAGTAAAAACGCTAAGTCAGTCAAGTCGTGTGACTGTCAGGTGAAGTGAAGTCAGGGGAATGTCGGTTTGCGGTCGTCTTTCAGTCATGAAATCGTGACTAATTGATTAGTCGGTATCTATATATTGGCAGTTCCTTCGTCAAGTAATCGTCAAGTCAATGTCAAGCACAAGTTGCAAGACCATCCTGTAGTTTCATTGGCAAAACCCCCGATACTTGGCGGGCCACTCGAGAGCGAAAAGCTGTGTGTACTCCTTGTGTTCAAAGCTATGAAAAATGGACAAGTCAGTTCAAACTCCGCTCCGTCATTGAGCCGGACTCGAGTCGCACTGGCCTTGCTCGAGAGTCGACCACCATATGCTTCCTTATTCCCTCCCTTCCACGGCTTTGATTATTTCTACATATTGTCACTGGCAGTTTCCCCTCGACACATGTACCGAAAGCTAATACTTGCTCCAGCGATCTCATTAATGCCAAGATGACAACAACGAGCAAGACCCTCAGCCTCGTTCAGTTTACAGGAAGACAGGCTTCATGTTCAAGCGAGGCATCATCAGCATGAACCTCAATATGAATCATATGGCTCTGTGGCTTGGGCTCTTAGTTCAAGTGTGGGGAGGCTGTTTACTGCTATAAGGTGAGTCTGCTTGGCATGTCGAGGACACAGTATTGTACTTACAACGGACCACACACAGGTCGTCTGTGCCCCTACCTCGCCATGTTTCTTGATGATGCATCCCATAGCAGACTCGATCCCAACCGCCATCAGCGAGAGTTATATGCACTGCGACGTTTATGTCTTTGGAATGGTACATATATCACTCAATACTTCCTTTGCGCGGTGCTGATGAATTAGCAGATTTCCGTAGAACGAAGGGGACTTGGCATTGCAGCTACTTCATTCTGATTGATACGCACTTTGGCAAGGAAGGATGTTATGCTATCTGTAGATTAGACTACCATAGTGTTGTATATTATTTTCTGTCAATATCATATCATTATTATGACTTCCCAGATAACTTTGTGTGTCTTTATAACCACTACTGTCCGATGGTGACCTGCCATCGGCGGATGCAATGAATGGGATTTCAAGACTGATTAGTGACTGGTACGACTGCGATCTGACTTTCGCACTAACGTCGAAGTCATGTAAAATTCTTCAAAACGACATTTAGTCAAGTAAAGTCAGTGTGTGGGAAATTTGACCCCAAACTGACTGCTGCCTGACTCTCAATCGACTTTCACTGACTTATTGTTTTTACTGAGCTTGAACGCTTGAGCTTGACATCCTACTGATAATTGCTTGGTAAAATCGCAAAAACTACGAAAGTAGGGGTGTTCAGTGGTTATTAATTGGTGAATGGCCGTGATTCTGAGTATGATTCTGAGAAATTGTCAAATAATGACTACTGTCGGGCAAGCATGAAGGTCTGCTGAGAGGGACTGTAGATTGACGGCATGGGACTGTAAATCTAGCAGCAGGAATGGGTTTCCGCATGGTCTCATTTACAGTCCCCCTGCTATAGGGTTTGTGCCCGGAGCAAAGTCGGAGCAGGAGCATGCAGAATTTAATGGTCTCATTTACAGTCCCATTTACGTCAAGCTACAGTCCAACCCCGACACCCTTTGCTGAGGCTGCATGCCACCCCGAGCCCACAATGGCGGCCAGCCTATAGAAGACTAGCGGCATTGCATTTAATTATGTGTGGGCGCCATGGCCTCCGAGTTGCCACTTTGACACTGTGAGGTAATAGGTCGGGATTTGACCGATCACCCATCTAATCCACCCGCCCTCTTGCTACACGACCGTTTGCAACACATTTAGTACAGTTATTCACCGGCCAGTGACACACCACCACTGGCAGTCACTGATACAGTTTTGCATCAGCTACTGTGACCTCAATTCTGCTTCAATCTCTTGAATTCTTGTCTCATATGAAAGGTATGATCATCATGAGTCTGTCCATGTACTTCTACTAGCTGCGAGAATCAATGCCCCAAGGGGTTCAGATGGGCAAACTTAAACAGCGGACTTTGAAAATTCCTATCAACACTGGACGGCAACAGCACCGCAGCTACCAAATGTGTCGCAGAATCGATGGTTACGGCACTCGTCTTGAATGTGAATGTGAACACTTCATTTTTTTTCATTTTATCCAGTTTTATTCAGCTACGGGGCTCCGCCCCATGTTACTGATCTCTCTACAAAGTTGTAGGTAGTTAAGGAGAGGTTAACAGTGTCTAATCTATGCCATCTCCTGTCCCCGATAGGGCTTTAGACGAGACTCAAACCCCCGCCAGACAAGCTGTGCGGGCTGTACGAGGCGGTATTCCCATACCGTTCTCGCCTCCCCTATGTACCTCGTCTTCTTCTGTGTTGTCTTCAGTGTGGCTAAGCTGGTTCTGCGACATATCCGTGCGAGACGGAGGGTGGGGTGCGGTGCTCTGAGAGTGTGCACCCAGGGTTGCGGCCGTAGGGCCAGATCATGTGACTTGCTAATAAATATAAATGGGTATACTTGAGGTCTGTAAGGGAGCATATGGGTGAGTAGCGAAGTCAGGGGATCAGGTACCTTAGAGTGCGGGAGGGGGGGACTAGTCGGCTGCATCAGCGGAAGGCTTGTGGGCTGTATACGTAGTGTGTGCAGTCGTGTGTGGACGTTGGGGGTAGCGGCCCAGGCTAGCCCTTGAGTCTGCGTGTGGTGTTGACATATTTCAGGAAGGCTTTGATACCATCGGGTTTCCCCAGGAGGTAGGGGATCTTGCTCGCTTTTCTGCCTAGGTCGCTTCATAGTGTG
>KV417534.1:373998-391006 GCA_001630335.1 Athelia psychrophila | reverse complement strand
CCGTCATGTGAGGCGTAGTTCTAGCATGGGATGCGTGTGTGCTCGGTGTACACCACGATTTACTCGCGAGCTCGGCGCTGCCATCTGTAATGGTGAGAGCTCAAGGAGGATGTTTTCGCTTGCACATGCTCATATACAATTCATCTGCATTTCGCAGTTTAAAATATAATTCTCACCTTGAACGGCTTTTGATATTGGTCTCTTAAATTTCCTTGAGCAACTTCTATCACCATTTTCCCTTGCAGGCTTTTCCGCCCGATTTTTACTTGTGCAGATCTGGCTTCACGGTTTCTTGACAGTACTTATATATCTCCTTACCCTCCACTTATTTCGTACTTGAATTTTTGCTTGGTACACTTCGAGTCAACTAAAGTGGCCAAGCTGGCAAGTCCATAAGTACGAGGACCTACTTATACACTTGATTCTGCTTGAGCCCCATAAGCGATTTATAAGGGACCCTAAGCGTGATTTAAGCAGATTTAGATTTTGCTGATGGCCTGGCAGGGTGGAGCAGAAGATGAGGCTAATCAATGTACTACAGAGACACTGTCACGGTATAGTAATGGCGATTCTCTCAAACAAACTCGCAACCTCCCGACGTAGAGCCCGTGTGTCCTCTAAGTTTTGCTGAATCAGGTTCATAACCCTATCCTCAAATATGTCTCGCTGTTGAGTGTGCCATTGGGGTGGAGCACTGTTGGAGTCGTTGACGAGTAGGTTGGAGTCTTCGGACATGACTCGTGGGCGTTTGGGGGGCGGCGGCACATGCCCTTGGGTACTGGTGTAAAAATCTTCGAGTGAATGACTTTCGCTAGTAGCTTCGTTTCGCGTGCGCTTACGAGACGCGATGGGGTTCAAGTTGAGAGCAGCAGGTTTTGCCTAATAGTTATTCCTTCAGCAATTGCGAACAAGATGGGAGCACAAAATTACCTTTGATGGATTGACAGTCTGTCTCATAGCAATCTTCTCGGAAGGGCTGGGACATTGCGGTGACAAATATCGCTGGCCAGCCTTGATAGGAAATTCTGGATAACCATATGGCTCGTAAAACTCTAGCTGGTTTCCGTGCATGTCGTTATAAAACTGTGACATATCCGACTGGGACTGTGACATATCCGACTGGGATGCTGAGGACTCGGGTGTCAAAACAAATGGCGAGAGTACTTCTTGCTGTGCAGGGATTTCGACGGCTGAGTCGGGTAAAACATAGGCAGTGGAGAAGATGGGAGAGCTGGAATGACTTGCGGATCCAACCATATCAGAAGGGATGTCAGTAGATGCAATTCGGAGTTCAAGTCCCAAAATTTATAGAATTATAGTCTGACTCGGACTCGGAGGGCTGGACTCAGAACCACGGCTGAACTGCTGCGGAACTAGCGAGTCGGGTCCCAGCGTCGACACCAATGTTAAATAACCGCCAAGTCACCAGAGGAAGGTATTCAGACAGCGGCTGTGCAACAACTTGTTGCGCAGACCGCAGCGCCGCCGGTAACCTATGCGCGGTTGGAGCGCAGGGCCGGGCGGAGGTGCTGGGCAACTGGTTGATCGTTGATAAGCGGTGAGGGGGCGGCTGGGTTTCTCAAGCAAGCGCACAGTTCAAAATGCCGCTTGCAGGGGCGGCGCAGAATCGAAAACGCGAACGTCTATCAACCCGTGGATTGCTGTAACAGTTGAGGGTCTCGGCGAGGTACTAAGTAACAATAACATGCGCAGGATAACATCTGCTTTGGTTCAGCGCTGCTCCATCACACATTTGCGTGCACCGTTTTCCACTTGATCCAGATCTCGGCGACCACCTCCAAGATAGTATCCGCCGCTTCTGTGTGCTGCTTCATCACACCGTCGATGTATCTGTAGACATCCCAATCCTCAGTGATCCACGCCCTAGGAGCATAGGACCCCGCGCGAAATGTACTAGCAGCGTGGTACAGCTATAAAATTTTAGCTTCAAAATTGAACAGAAATTAGAGAATATACACATACGTGCATGCACCCGTACGCAATAAACTCCCGAGGGATGGTTTTAACAACGGCACACTTATTCATACGAATATGCATGCGAGCACCGAATTGCCATATGTGCTGGCCGTCACTGTTCCACTGAGCGCCGAATGGATCAAGCCCGTACCAAAGCACCTGCAAAAGTAAGCGGAGCGAGGAAAGATGGGTAAGTGTTTCAGCGAACTATGTAGTAGTAGCATGAGTAAAAATAAAAATAAAAAATAAAGAAACTAACGTCCGTAGAACTCTGCGGCTGCCCTGGCTCAGTCGGACTCCGAAGAAGGTTTATCCACCATTCTGCCCTCTGAATGTTGATGTGTTCCAGCTGACTGGATCGACCACTAGAACCACAGTGCATCAGACGGTGGTCCGACTGGCTTTCGGCCAGGCAGAGAAATCTTGTATATTCGCGCATCGCCTTGTCTCGTTCATCGATGTCATCGGTGCCCATGAGTAAAAATGGCGACTGTAGAAGTCGATGGCTGGTAAAATCGGAAGATTTCGCGATGCACTGCAACGCGAAGCTTGCGTGCTGAGCGTGATCACGTAGTCGGTATGCTTGTAAAGCATTATTGATGATACGGGAAAACTCGTGGTCGACTATAATAGATATCGTTTAAGCGTTAGTACATAAAATACACAAGATGTGCGTGACGGACTCACTGAGTTCCTCGTGGAATTTCTTTTCGGTCGAACCTTCATCTGGCTGGCTCCACTCCGAAGCGATCGAGTCCTGGTGGAAGGCTAACCAATGGAGGTCGGTTACCTCCCATATGGGGTTGCCGGCGGTCCCGCCTGAAAACAGTGCATACTTCGCACAGTCTCGTAGGCAGTCCACGATGCATTTTTGGTTATCGGTGAGTGCGCTGACCCACAGTTCGAAATGAGAAATAATGCTGGGTATCTGATGGAGAAAGGATGATGGGGCCGACACCCAGATACTGGGGGAAGGAAACCAAATGTTGACGTTGATACCAATGATATTGAAGGGTGGGATTGGGGAAACCGGATCATGCTGGTCAAGTCGATCGTAGTAATTTTCGGAGATGTGACTGGGCCCGCGCTGCCCGAAATTAACCAGTTCTGAGGATGGTAGCGGTGCATGATTCAAAGGCCCTGGGATGTATCCCTGATTCTGAGACACGGCGGCGCCTGGATTGAGGGTGAAATCAATATTGTGAGGCAAGCCGAAACCTTGCAGATAAGTATCCTCCGATGACCGTGACGGGTCATCAGACCATGACATGGCTCCAGCCCAAGTGTAGCAGTGATTTGGTAGTGGTAGCAGGGACGAGGAGGAAGGGGGGGAGAAGCAACTGTGACTTCAACAGAATGACGATCGTTCTCAGTTTACAGTTACAACCTTAAAGCTACAAGTTAAGTCACCGCAAACAGGACCCCGGTAAACCTTATGCAATGAGGTTTGCGGCTCATTGCATAAGGTTTACATCCGACTTATAGGGGCTTGCAGACTCTTGTAGATCGCCGGTGACCGGTGCCAAACACGCGGAGTTCGAAAATTCCCTGATTTAAACTCTGTGCGCAAGCGTGCCTGTTTGTACGACACCACTTTCCAGCTCATTGGAAAACGTCAGACCGCGGCGGTAGAAAACGGGTGTGGAGCTGGACGCTGTAAGGAGAGGGGCAATACCATATGTAGTAAATACTTCTGCCATTGATCTGCCGTGCCTATACACAGCGTGCCGGCGAGTTCTTGCTGTAGCGTTGCCGGAAGCTAAGCTAAGCTCTGCTCGAGCTTTACGGCACATCAGCTCGAGCGCGCTCGAGCCTTACGTTATCGTCCGCTCGAGCTCAGCGGTGGCGAGTCAGCAAAATCTAGTGTTTAATCTATATCCGTGTTCGTGTCACTACCAAATCCCGCATCCCAGTTCTCGTATGAGGCGTCTAGCAACTCTGGATTTGTCCGTGTGGATAAAGCTCCTCGATCTTCTCCTTCGGTATGTCAATCACAGTGAGCTCGCGCTCATCGGTTACTAGGTCTTCAGTAAAACTAATTCGATCTCTGCGAAAGCGGTACTTAAGGATCTGAAGCATCTCCATAACGATTGGAGAGAGATTCGACCGGCGAAGCGCATCGGTCTCTTTGCTGGACGAGAAAACTCTCTCGCACGGAACTGCAGATGCCTGAACGGGCAAAACATCCAACGCCATGTGATGTAGTGTTTTATGGACACCCAGTTTTGCCTGTGGATTGTCGTGGAGACGAAGTGAGTTGATGAAAGTAGAGTGAAGTTTGGAAGACGCACCTGCCAGTACCTGACAAGATCAAAATCAACGCCGTCGGGATGTGTCTCGTCGACTATTCCCTCATCCTCGTATCGAGCCAGATCACGCTCGACAGCGCGCTCGTCCTCGAGGCGTGTGCGACGCTCCAACGCGTCGTCATCTGGCTCATTTGAGTCCGCGGTATGAGTCGAAGGCGTCGATTCGATCGAAGACGACGACAGCTCTTGAAAAAGTCGATCTAGGCGATTGGTGCCTGATCGTTGCGCTTTGGCTGCGCGCGATGCAGTCAGTACATTCCGGCGAGAGGTGCAGCTGTCGGCAGGTTTGATGACGACGAACTGCGGGCACGGAGATCACACTGATACTCTAGCATCTACGCGGTATTAGAGTCACAATTCGAGACATTGAATACATGAAGATTTACCGCTTCGCGAACAGTTCATCTGGCTTGTTCGTACTAGTCTTCCTCCCGCCAATGGTCCTTCATCCAATTAAAGTTGCATGTGGGATTGAGTGCTATAGGAAAGAGCTGTGCTGACAGTGAAATTCCTGAAGCTTCGACGGATGAAAGACAAGAGTATGGAAGAGAAAGGCCTGATGGCGGCTTTGGCGGCTTTGAACATGAGGGATTTAGGGAGACGGGACGTGCGGACATAATCTACTCAGAAAGGAAGGCGAGCTTGATGGGCTTGCAAACAAGCTTGAGCTGTCAAATGACGTCAAAGCGTAAGCGAAGCGAGCTCAGCTTGCGAGCAGCTCCAGCTTCCGGCAACACTATCTTGCTGCAGTACATCTAACTACATATTCACTAATGGCCTTCAAGTGCTATGGGAGCCGGAGATACATCCCTGACAGCTAGCGGAGACCGCGTCAATCAAAAACGAGTGTGGAGCTAGACGCCGTAGGGAGAGGGGAAATACCATATGTAGTATCGGTGGGCCCAAGGTGGACCGGATGCTCGGTGCAACGTCCAGGATTTTGGCAATCTGGTTGACATTGTATCGCGCCGAGAGTGTTACCATCTGTTATTTCACAACCTCAGGTATGTGTCTTTGGTTTCCAGAAGACATGCTAGTTGGTGGATGTGTAGGGTGTATTGCAGAAAGAGCTCGCCGAGTCGCCAATATGCTGTGCGTTGTCGTGACAGTAAGAATTGTATATGACGACTAATTGCTACATATGGAGCTGCCCCTCTCCCTATAGCGTCCAGATTCACGTTTTTGATCGACGCGGTCTGATGTTTCTCCGCTAGCTGGAAGCAGTGAAAGCGCAGAAGGTAATTCTCTCGGTGAGATACAAAGTAACCCAAGTTGTCGATGTTGCAGCAAGAACAGTCCGATGTGTGCTCCAGCATCCGGCCCACCGGTACTACATATGGTAACACCCCTCTCCCTATGGCGTCCAGCCCTGTCCAGCCCCACACCCATTTTCTATCGCCGCGGTCTGACGTTTTCCAATGAGCTGTCAAGTTGACGCTCCACATCGCGTAACTGTTACGACACATTTCGAATTGGCAACGCGTCGAGGCCCTGTGGGTTTGCAAGCCCTTTGTCCCCCACCACTTCCATGCAAGCAGACTCCTCGATCCCAATCAGCACCAGCATGGCCCCCTTTAACGAGCAGGGAATTGGCCGCGTGTTCGCCGAGCTAAAAAAACGCGGCACTCAAGCTCAACGAGCTCACGCCTCCGTCTTTCAAGGAATTTGTTATTTGAGTCGGACTTCGAAAAAAAAGCCCGCTGACTCGGAGATGCCGCTGTCCAAAGGCTATGGAAGGTCATCCGATAACGGTCAAAATACACCCCTTCAGATAAGTCACCGTTATCGATCCAGCGATAAAGATCATCTGACTCGGTGAGTCATGTTTCCACGCCAGGACCCACGACACCCCTGCAGTGCCCTTGAACCTCAGTAAAAACGCTAAGTCAGTCAAGTCGTGTGACTGTCAGGTGAAGTGAAGTCAGGGGAATGTCGGTTTGCGGTCGTCTTTCAGTCATGAAATCGTGACTAATTGATTAGTCGGTATCTATATATTGGCAGTTCCTTCGTCAAGTAATCGTCAAGTCAATGTCAAGCACAAGTTGCAAGACCATCCTGTAGTTTCATTGGCAAAACCCCCGATACTTGGCGGGCCACTCGAGAGCGAAAAGCTGTGTGTACTCCTTGTGTTCAAAGCTATGAAAAATGGACAAGTCAGTTCAAACTCCGCTCCGTCATTGAGCCGGACTCGAGTCGCACTGGCCTTGCTCGAGAGTCGACCACCATATGCTTCCTTATTCCCTCCCTTCCACGGCTTTGATTATTTCTACATATTGTCACTGGCAGTTTCCCCTCGACACATGTACCGAAAGCTAATACTTGCTCCAGCGATCTCATTAATGCCAAGATGACAACAACGAGCAAGACCCTCAGCCTCGTTCAGTTTACAGGAAGACAGGCTTCATGTTCAAGCGAGGCATCATCAGCATGAACCTCAATATGAATCATATGGCTCTGTGGCTTGGGCTCTTAGTTCAAGTGTGGGGAGGCTGTTTACTGCTATAAGGTGAGTCTGCTTGGCATGTCGAGGACACAGTATTGTACTTACAACGGACCACACACAGGTCGTCTGTGCCCCTACCTCGCCATGTTTCTTGATGATGCATCCCATAGCAGACTCGATCCCAACCGCCATCAGCGAGAGTTATATGCACTGCGACGTTTATGTCTTTGGAATGGTACATATATCACTCAATACTTCCTTTGCGCGGTGCTGATGAATTAGCAGATTTCCGTAGAACGAAGGGGACTTGGCATTGCAGCTACTTCATTCTGATTGATACGCACTTTGGCAAGGAAGGATGTTATGCTATCTGTAGATTAGACTACCATAGTGTTGTATATTATTTTCTGTCAATATCATATCATTATTATGACTTCCCAGATAACTTTGTGTGTCTTTATAACCACTACTGTCCGATGGTGACCTGCCATCGGCGGATGCAATGAATGGGATTTCAAGACTGATTAGTGACTGGTACGACTGCGATCTGACTTTCGCACTAACGTCGAAGTCATGTAAAATTCTTCAAAACGACATTTAGTCAAGTAAAGTCAGTGTGTGGGAAATTTGACCCCAAACTGACTGCTGCCTGACTCTCAATCGACTTTCACTGACTTATTGTTTTTACTGAGCTTGAACGCTTGAGCTTGACATCCTACTGATAATTGCTTGGTAAAATCGCAAAAACTACGAAAGTAGGGGTGTTCAGTGGTTATTAATTGGTGAATGGCCGTGATTCTGAGTATGATTCTGAGAAATTGTCAAATAATGACTACTGTCGGGCAAGCATGAAGGTCTGCTGAGAGGGACTGTAGATTGACGGCATGGGACTGTAAATCTAGCAGCAGGAATGGGTTTCCGCATGGTCTCATTTACAGTCCCCCTGCTATAGGGTTTGTGCCCGGAGCAAAGTCGGAGCAGGAGCATGCAGAATTTAATGGTCTCATTTACAGTCCCATTTACGTCAAGCTACAGTCCAACCCCGACACCCTTTGCTGAGGCTGCATGCCACCCCGAGCCCACAATGGCGGCCAGCCTATAGAAGACTAGCGGCATTGCATTTAATTATGTGTGGGCGCCATGGCCTCCGAGTTGCCACTTTGACACTGTGAGGTAATAGGTCGGGATTTGACCGATCACCCATCTAATCCACCCGCCCTCTTGCTACACGACCGTTTGCAACACATTTAGTACAGTTATTCACCGGCCAGTGACACACCACCACTGGCAGTCACTGATACAGTTTTGCATCAGCTACTGTGACCTCAATTCTGCTTCAATCTCTTGAATTCTTGTCTCATATGAAAGGTATGATCATCATGAGTCTGTCCATGTACTTCTACTAGCTGCGAGAATCAATGCCCCAAGGGGTTCAGATGGGCAAACTTAAACAGCGGACTTTGAAAATTCCTATCAACACTGGACGGCAACAGCACCGCAGCTACCAAATGTGTCGCAGAATCGATGGTTACGGCACTCGTCTTGAATGTGAATGTGAACACTTCATTTTTTTTCATTTTATCCAGTTTTATTCAGCTACGGGGCTCCGCCCCATGTTACTGATCTCTCTACAAAGTTGTAGGTAGTTAAGGAGAGGTTAACAGTGTCTAATCTATGCCATCTCCTGTCCCCGATAGGGCTTTAGACGAGACTCAAACCCCCGCCAGACAAGCTGTGCGGGCTGTACGAGGCGGTATTCCCATACCGTTCTCGCCTCCCCTATGTACCTCGTCTTCTTCTGTGTTGTCTTCAGTGTGGCTAAGCTGGTTCTGCGACATATCCGTGCGAGACGGAGGGTGGGGTGCGGTGCTCTGAGAGTGTGCACCCAGGGTTGCGGCCGTAGGGCCAGATCATGTGACTTGCTAATAAATATAAATGGGTATACTTGAGGTCTGTAAGGGAGCATATGGGTGAGTAGCGAAGTCAGGGGATCAGGTACCTTAGAGTGCGGGAGGGGGGGACTAGTCGGCTGCATCGGCGGAAGGCTTGTGGGCTGTATACATAGTGTGTGCAGTAGCGCGTGGACGTCGGGGGTAGTGGCCCAGGCTAGCCCTTGAGTCTGCGTGTGGCGTTGACATATTTCAGGAAGGCTTTGATACCATCGGGTTTCCCCAGGAGGTAGGGGATCTCGCTCGCTTTTCTGCCTAGGTCGCTTCGTAGTGTATGTCTCGCAAGCGCGTAATGCGGGCAGTCGAGGATGTAGTGGCGGATGGTTTCGACGGTGATGCCACCGCAGTGCGGACATGCGGGGGAGTCGACTCGCTTGATCCTGAATAGTGTATGTGAACACTTAGAATTGAGTGTCCCTAGTAGTGGGTCAAAATGGAATTGCTGGTCGCTGGATGCTCGTAGCACCTCGAAACAATTCATGAGTACTCATAGAATGCATTTACATTAGATTCTCGCCCCAATAGCATGATGCACTTCGGGAAGGCCTGCAAGATCTAATCCACCAAATAATGGCCCCTATTTCTGCTCTCAATCACCTGTGGCGATACAGTATGTCCATAAACTAATCAAATCATGTCGGAACTGGTTGGGTGATATCTTTTATGGTATATGTGAGTACTCCGGGTACTCCGAAGCCTGCACGATGTGCTTAAGACATACCACATCAATCCAATGTCTTTTGGACCCTCCACATAGAAGCGGGTCAAATGCTCTGGGTTCCCTTAGAGAGAGAACTAATTGTGTTCTAATGTAGTGGATAGGTGCTTACATGTGTTCCCCATAGCATAAAAGTTGACCAAAAGGCATAGCTCTGATGCTGATTTTCAAAGAGCCATTTTCCAAAAAAAACTGACCCTGGGCCGTGACTAGGTTGGTGACAGTAGCTCTATAACCCTCTATACAGGCTCTATACATTTTCCACTCTTCTATAAGCCAAAATCAGCCTTTGCTGATGCATTTTGCAGAGAATATCACTAAGGGAAACTGGAAAATGGGAGATGTGTGTACTTGTGTATTTAGTGGATGACAGTGTTAATATTATATTCCGCATACTCTGAGGAAACAGTATACAGTCATCAATGGGTCCTTTAAACAAGACCAGTCATTTGAACAAAGTCAAGTTACGAGCTCGTTTCTCAATTGTTTCCCCCGAATTCTGTCTCAGATTTTAGCCCTCGACAAGCTTCATAGTGCCACAAAGCATTTGTACTCAAAATATGTGCATAGATATCTCAAAATCATGATTTAACAGCTAAAATAGCTCAAGTTCTCATTGAGGCCCTGCTGAGCCTCTGCTTGATATTATATTGTATTGAAGGCTTCACCACTCAAATTTTCCCGTCATCGAGCCCAGAATCAAATGCCTGGTCACTCACTGGCACATGGCTTTTGGTGTTAGATATTTTCTGCATGTGTTCAGTCATTGCTGGGTTATTTTCTATAGTATTATATGGTTGTTAGTAGATCAGACTCAAATATTTATTGAGTCATTGCCAGCTTCAACTTGGGTGTCTCTGAATGAAATTCACTCTCATGCTCATCACATATTCCGGGTTCTGCAAAAAAGTAATTGACCTCATTGAGCCTTGATTTGAGCTCACAGGAGCGGATTGTCAAAAGGTGGGCCAGTGGTAGCAGTGACTGTACAAAAGCTACTACATAATTTCATTATGCCTGACCCGTGCATTTCCTGCTACTATGAGTGAGTGCAGGTGTGGATGCTTGGTGCTATTGGGTGTGGAAAATCAAAATCAGCAAGTTTTGTACTGGATTTACAGCTTTGTGCTGCCTAGATTGTTTGCGATGAATGTAGTAGAGATGGGTATAGCAGAGTGCGTGCAGCAGCAGCAGCAGGAGAGTTGATGGCTAACAGGCGCCTGTTATTGTACCATTGGGTCCATGTTATTGAACATTGGCCTTCTTGGCTTCAAGCACATAAATCACAAATTTGAATAGTCAGAGTCCTTCGGAGGACATGCATCTCTTTCTCTCCATCTCATCTAACATCATCTAGCCACAGATATCTCTACATAGCTGCAGATAGTAGAGAAGAGGCCAGCCTGTGCCTAACCCACGCCACCTCCTAATCCTGTGAGGGCTTCAGATAAGACCCAATCCCCACCAGACTAAGCTGTGCAAGCTGACCGAGGTGGCACTTCCCTTGCTGTTCTCGCCCCCTCTCCTACAGCCCTGACTTGTGGTAAATTGTCTTTGCTTTGCGGAGCCAGGGGTGTCATGGGTCCTGGCCCATCAGCAAACATCAGCAAAATAGGAAATAGCTTGGTGGATGCTTTAGCTGACTTCTACAAAACATGTCTTGAAACTGTTTTGGAAAAAAAAAATATTGCATTCCTGGTTGATTTGATTTTTGACCTCTCCAAAGTCAATTTCAAGATATTTTCAAGACATGTTTTGTCAAAGTCAGCTCAAGCACCTGCCAAGCTATTTCCTATTCTGATTATGTGGCGTGGAATTAACCCGCGATCCGAATTCACGATTCGAAGCTTATACAGCGAGGCAACCGTAATTAGTCATGGGATAAGTTGCAGCAACGCAGTGTGACACGGTCTTCAAACTTGTTGTCTGAGTCCCCGCCGTTCGGATCGGAACCTGCCAGTCGATTTTCCAGAGTGGCGTGGAAATGTTCATTATGCCGTATAACTCACACGTTCCTTCCCCCGAGCATCGAGCACTCACTTCCACGCCAATTGAAATGTCCACCTCCAGCACCTCATCTTCCGCGCTCACCACCTTCGGCCACAAGGCCTCATCCTCTGTGGCTACCACTTTCTCCAGCGACTTGACTCGCAGCGACTTAACTCGCACCGACATGACCCGAAATATAACGACGCCCAATTATGCAGTGGTGCGATCCCAAATATCAAGCCTACTGGCGTCATTGCTGATATTGCCACAGGCCTTCAACATACCTCATCAGCTTTACCATTTAGGGGTTGAGAGCAGCAAAGAACTGGAGGAGAAAGCTCGCCGCCATTTCAACATACACGTCAACTGGACCTATACTAAAGCACATCGAGACGCTTTGCATCACGCTTTGGTCGAAATAGGCAAGGACCTGGAGAATCTTGAGGAAGACCTATCAGCCGCTGCCAAAGGATTGGATGATGCAATTGGTGCTGGATACACGCGGCTGAAAGAACTTCCACGGCCAATTGTAGCTTGAACTCAGTGAACAAGGAGGTGCGTATCCATGTTTTACGCCAGCCCGCGATGAGCTCTAACCAGATGGAATCCGTAGTCATTTCAGTAACCATATACCTACGCCTTCATATGCATACATGTGATGGCCATCACCGCCTCGCAATTGTTTTTTTTTGCTCCGAATCGCCATTTTTATATATATGTAGTTTCATCTTGGATGTTGGTGCTAATGTTGAAATATAAACCAGTCAACATTTCTAATGATCCAACATCATATGACTAGCTTTCTGAGCCGTCTAATGTGACGTCAATGATGATGGATTTCTGGAGCTTGTACAGGTATGCATGTTGAAAGCCCTGCGTGTCATAATGCGACTGCACTGCCCGCATTTCACCAGCAGCTCGAAAACAGCAGTCTGAGATATATATAGCCCTGCACCGTTGTCAAGCATTCGCATGCGTTCAATTGTACCAGCGACGTCTGCAGAGTGCTGAGAATAATGCTACATGTTCTCCCAAGTGATTCATATGACATTCAAGTTCTCCAGGGAAAAAGTTAGCGACTTAGGTCGAGAAATTCCCAACCTCTGTGGCCATGCCAATAATGTTCAGTAAATTATGTTTTCAAATACCCCTGACCTTTTCATACATCTCCCCAACCGTGCATCCGTCAGTCTGCGGTTTTGGAGTAGTGGCGCAATGACTGAGGGCCCGCGCGTCCGGGTAGAGCCGGACTAGAGCCGAACTGGTGGGGCGTAAGTTGAAAGTTCAATGTTGTAGCACCACGGCAAAAAAACACCCAGTAGAGTGTATTCGAAACCACTTTTTGCGTATGTTTTTCATGCAATTGAATTGAAACTGAATGGATGGAGTGCCAAAATATAAGCAAAAAAGTGGTTTCTAATACACTCTGGTGCGACAATATGTTAGTAGTACACAACTAAAAATGATACCACTCTTCGCTCCACGTCCATCACCCTACCGGTAAACATATTCCCCGAGAAATGGATTTATATATACGTACCATAATTGGGAGGGCAGCAAAGACAGGTATAGCTGCGCGGTACCAAACCAGATCGAGTGTATAGGCGATATCCAAAGGGCAACTGTCGTGATATATTGTCAATAAGCAACCACTCGGGGAATCGAACCGTTCTCGCATACCGATACTCGTGCGAGCGTGAAGCGCAAGTGGAAATATCGATATGAGTATCTTGATTAACTGTCATGTTTCAACGAATATGGATGGAATGAATAAACAAGATGACTTGCATGGCCTTATATCTGCGCTACAGTCAATCTTCGGCATTCTAAAGAGCTGGACCTGAGCTGGGCTAGATATGTGCTCGTCGGCCTCTAACTCTGCTGCGCTTTGCTGCGCCAATTCAAGTAAAGGTACTGCCGATCTCAGCTGCTGGCTAAGAAGCTGGACCTGAGCTGGTCAAACATTTTTGATGCCCGGCAGTTGCACCTGCTGCGCAGGCACCCTCACACGTCGCTGGAGTTTAGCCGCTGGACGCTGAATAATTGATTTATGGAATAGCGATTCTTCCACGGGACTACTACGGTGCAAGCCTTCAACCCACCAGGTCATCATTCATTTTCGTGCCCTCTTCATTAATCCATACCGCTCCCCAACCGCTCCCATATGATTTAGCACGAATGAGCGATCAATATGCTTGCCACTGTCTTTGTGGCAGATCGTTTGCTGGCGATGGAGCACTAGCAATGCACAAGCGAACCTGTAAGGGAACAAAAAGGCGGATAGAAAGCGTGCTTGGAAACCTGAAAGGTTTATGGGACTCAAACACAAAAAAGCGGTGCAGGAACAATGCCTC
Source organism: Athelia psychrophila (assembly GCA_001630335.1). Classification (NCBI taxonomy): domain Eukaryota; kingdom Fungi; phylum Basidiomycota; class Agaricomycetes; order Atheliales; family Atheliaceae; genus Athelia; species Athelia psychrophila. Next base: position 377,267 of record KV417534.1, on the reverse strand, counting down.
GAGCGTATCAAACTCGAACTCCATCGCCGAATCATCCTCCTACGCCAGGTTCAATATGCCCCAAACTCCTGCACTCGTAAACGACCTCCAAGCTGAAGATGTGCCGGCTGCTGAGAATAGGAATGAGGTCCGTGTCTTAATATCGCTCGGGTACTAGGCATCGAATGCGATGTTTATACATACTTGTAGTTCCGAGTCGATGCTGTTCCACCTCAAACCGACTCCCTGTGCAGAGCAAACCTTGACGAGACGAGTGTGGGAGTAGCTGGGAATAATGCAAACACGGAAGATAGCACAGTGAGTCGGTACTTTCAGCTTTTGATTCCTTTACTGACTGATTTATTTTGCAGCTTTCGGTTGACACACCATTGTCGGAAGCCTCACTAGCAGAGCGCAGGCCACGCAGACAGAATCGCAACCTTCCCCTTCGCTTCAGAGTTCCTCTTCCGCAACCACTACCGCCGGTGGTTCTGCCTGCAGACCCAGACCCACCAGTTGCCCTAGAGTCAACACCGCCGCCCACAGTACCTGAAACTTCCCGCCACTCTTTACTTCGGCAGCGCTTCACCACACGGCGCAACATATTTGGTCTATTCAGAAGATATTTCAGTTCCGAACCACCAAGCCACGACCCGGAAGAATTTATTGGCCTCCAGGATTTGTCTGAGGAGCATTTACAACGTGACAGAGAACCACCCCCCACAAATGTTGCACCTGGTTCTCTTACTGTTTCTGCATTCTATCCTTACCCAAACGAGAGCTCGTTTCAACTGGGGGACTGGTATTGGAAGGGGGCTCAGAAATCCCAAGAAAGTTTTAGCCGACTGGTTAATATTATCAGCAACCCTACGTTTCGACCGGAAGATATCCAAGGTGTTTCGTGGAGCAAGATAAACACCGCCCTTGCCTCTGATCCAGAGGGCGATAGCGGGATTGAGTGGCTGGACGAAGTCGCTGGATGGAAGCGCACCCCCATCAAAATATTGGTTCCCTTTCACTCACGGGCGAAATCTCGTGGCCCGAAAGAGTACATCGCCGGAGAGTTGTTTCATCGATCACTGGTATCGATTTTGCGGGAGAAGCTTTCGAACCCTGAACATGCTGAGGGCTTTCACTACGAACCCTTTGAGCTCTTCTGGCAACCAGGCGACCAGAGCACCAAAACGCGGGTACACGGCGAACTTTACACATCACGCGCGTTCGCCAGAGCTCACCAGGAGCTCTTGAACAGCAAAATGGAGCCTGATTGCAATTTACCACGGGCCATAGCCAGTGCCTTACTACACACCTCACGAGCCACTCGTCCCAGCTTTAGGTGCGAAAGTGCCGAGTGGCCCGTGCCAGATATGCGTAGCTATCGATACGGCTACATCGTATGAGCTATTTGCGACAGTGCAATGTAGCTATATTGGCGAAAAAAATATAAGACTTGCGGCGGTTGCGCCAAAGCTACTATTGATGGCGAAGAGCTCCAAATGGTCGTACGACATCTCGTAAGCTTGTTCCATTAACGAAAAGACAGCATAATAAAGGGTTCATAATTGTTAAGGCCAGCGTCTCGTTTTACCTTGTCCCGGGAACCTCACGTCCGTAGGGCGGGAGAGACTGGACCCATTCCGGTTGTGTGATGCGGCCCCCGGTTTAGGTGGCTAGAAGGCCCCGGGACGCGTGACGCTAGTCGTGGTACAGGCTTAGCCGCTTTCGGCATACACGCCCGTTTTTCTAGGGAGTGTGGATACACGAACGGAAACCAGACCGGAACGCCCTACATAGACGGCGCCACTGGTTGCGACGACCGCCAAGGCGGCTAGGAGGTAAGTACTACGATAGATTCGAGCTGGTTCTCCTAAACCTGAAGCACTATCGGCTCAACTTCCTTAACGACTGGGTGCGACCAGTAGCACGGATACACCGTGTCCTTCTCTTCTCCGTCTGTTCCTCACAGTGCCGAAGGATTAAACAAAAACATATGCAGATACAAAACACAAAAACAAAAAGGAACATAATTATTACTAGAAACACAAAGAAATTTACACACTTTCAACCAAGAGTTTACTAATGCGAGTACAGCGTACGACGTAACGAAGACACTAAGGGACTAAGTGATCCATTATGTAGTATACAGTTTAGATGTTTTACGGAATGTAGCGGTTACCGCAGGACCGTCCATGAAGTCCGGGAAAAGCGTCTACCGACATGTACGTCGACGAAGTTGGTAATCTGTAGTCGTTTAGGGTTTCAACAGGTTCATACGAAGTTACACTCGATAATGCTCCGTCAGCACCCAGTCTTATAAAAACCGCTCGTCGATGGGACGTAGTACCGCCTATCGAGTGGACCGGAATGACGTAGCGTCGATGGTCCGTAAGGAGTTACACTCGATAATGCTCCGACAGCACCCAGTCTTATATAAAACCGCTCGTCGATGGGGCGTAATAGCGTTTATCGAGTGCACTCGAATAGCGTAGCGTCGATGGTGCGTAATGAGTTACACTCGATAATGCTCCGGCAGCACCCAGTCTTATATAAAAACCCCTCGTCGATAGAGCGTAGTAGCGTCTATCGAGTGGGCTCGAATGGCGTAGCGTCGATAGTACGTAAGGAACTACACTCGATAATGCTCCGGCAGCACCCAGTCTTATATAAATACGGGTCGTCGATGTAGCGTAGTTGCGTCTATCGAGTGGACTCGAAAGGCGTACCGTCGATAGTACGTAAGGAGTTACACTCGATAATGCTCCGTCAGCACCTAGTCTTATATTACACTCGATCGTCGATGTAGCGTAGTAGCGTCTATCGAGTGGACTCGAATGGCGTACCGTCGATAGTACGTAAGGAACTACACTCGATAATGCTCCGGCAGCACCCAGTCTTATATAAAAACCCCTCGTCGATGGAGCGTAGTAGCGTCTATCGAGTGAACTGGGACGACGTAGCGTCGATAGTACGTAAGGAGTTACACTCGATAATACTCCGACAGCACCCAGTCTTATATAAATACGGGTCGTCGATGTAGCGTAGTAGCGTCTATCGAGGGAGCTCGGACGACGTAGCGTCGATGATGCGTAATGAGTTACACTCGATAATGGTCCGGCCACACCCGGTCGTCTATAGACCGGTTATCGATGTGATGGTAATCGAGTGGTGTTAAGAGCACTGCATCGATATGATTGGGTTAGTTCCCATCGATAACGAGTAAAACGTGTTTATCGAGATGTCGTATGGACAATTATCGAGTGTGGTGTCGGGACGTCGTTATCGATGCCGCT
>KV417534.1:362614-373885 GCA_001630335.1 Athelia psychrophila | reverse complement strand
AATGCTCTACAGCATGCTGGTAAACCTCGAGAAGGCTGAGGGACTTGAAAAACTTCATCGCAGCAGCTTTCGCGCCGGTGACTGCCTCCAATGGAGATCCTGGTTCTCTATCCCCCACCAGAATATCTTGGCAAATCATGAGGCCGGTTTTGTCTGGGTCAACATTGTCTGGCAAGACCGGAGCTTCTTCATCTGCCACCTTCAGGACTTTGGCAGTGACCGTTAGGACCTCCTGCAGGAGATGCCCATAGTGGGCATCCGTGATGGCCGAGTGGGGGCGTTGTTGGTGACCGTTGGAACCTGATATTGTCAGCTCGCGGAACAGAAGTGCCACGGCGAGAATGGTGGAATGGTGCAAACGCCCCGATGTCATTGGACCTTGCAGAAGGTCACGGACCAGCTGCTGGAAAGCCTCAATATCCATGTGGTGGAACTCATCGGGCAATGCATTGAGCGGCATCCACCAACGAAGGAACCACGGAATCTCCACAAGGAATGAGCCCATAGCAATGTAGGCCTGAGGGGGTATAAGTCAGCGTTTGTAACATAGAACAAAATCAATAAAACGAACCCAATCTGCGCAAAGGAGCATGTCCTGGATTGAAGGCTCCACGGTCAACAGTTGGAGGAACCGAATCTGAGTTTGGCCCTGCAATGCTGCAGCAGGGGAACCGGCCTCCGGTTGCGCCTGAGGATCTTCGCGACCAGGGATCCAAAACTCAGTTCGCTCGATACACTCGGTGTCATAGTGGGCCAAAATTCGCAGATCGCGCGCCTGTTCCCCTGATAAGGCCACAAGCTTGAGCTCCATCGGGACTCCTGCCCGCCAGGCCGTCACATTGGCACTGCCCGATGATGCCGAGCCATTGTCCTTCGAAGCAGGAAGAGTGATGATAGGGGGGAGGCTTCCAGGCCTGGCGGGGGAAGATGCGGTGCGATTGGACACTGAGGAACTTGCAGATGGGAACCTCTTTGGCCCTTGCGCTCGTTTCACTGCCATATGGGGTCTTCCTGTAGCCGAGTCCTTTGGCTTGACTTTACCAGCAGGAACCTTCGATGTACCTTGTACGGGCTCATCCCCCAGTGAAACCTCCGGCGGAGGGCTTGATGGATCTTCGGCGATCCCCTTTAGCACATCCGAGGAAGGTTGGCCCAGCCCAGACTGCTTGGCATCAGCACGCTTTGAGAAACCCTTTGATAGCTGCATCTGCAAGGTGCGTTTGGATGGCAAAAGCTCCTCAGCACCTGAAGATGGAGCGATAGATGGTGGCTTGGGAGGAGCTGATGACGAAGGTTCCGGGGGAGCTGGTGACGACGGCTCCGCGGGAGCTGGCGACGACGGTTCCGTGGGAGCTGATGACGACGGCTTCGCGTGAGCTGGTGGCAACCGTTTCCCGCGAGCTGGTGGCGACGGCTCCGAAGTAGCTGATGATGACTCCTCCGGTGCAGCTGAAGGCAACCGCCTTGGTGCAGCCGGCGCAGGCTGCTTCGGAGGAGCCTTTGCCGACTTCGCCCTTGCAGCTGGGGCTGCTGACTTAGATGAACGCTCTGCCAACTTTTTCTGCGCAGCTGATGCGCGGGTAGTCTTGACAGTAACAACCTCTGAGGCTGAAGAGTCCTGGTCTTCGGTGTCTTCGTCATCTGAGTCTTTTGGTATGTTGCGAGATTCCTTGGCAATAGCGGCGAGATCCACATCCTCGTCTGAGCCATCCGAAACCTTCTTCCCTTTGCCTTTGTCTGTCTTTGCCTTCTTCTTGGGAGGAGACTCGGCATCTGAGTTCTCGATGATCTCCTTGGACTTCACGTGCTTCGGACGGCGAGTACGTCTGGACTTTCGGGGAGCAGGAAGCTGCGTCGCTGAGCTACTAGCCACTGGAGGTCCGGGATCTGAGTCATCGTCGCTCTCATCTTCGTCGTCCCCCAGGGCCCCTGCCAGGGCTGCGGCAGCCGCCTTGGCCGCTTCCTTGCGACTAGCATTCTCGAGTACGTTGTCGTACCCGGTGGTCTTCCTGCGCGGACCTTTATCGGTAGTGTCCTTGAAAAACTGGAACGGGAACGTGAAATCCTTGCCCACAGGATTCTTGTTTTGGGCCTTCACGACAGACTTCCAGGTCTTCACCATATCGTCATAGTTAATCCGGCTAGGATCTATCCATTTCACGTAGACTCCTTCCTCCAATGTCACTAGGTTGTCGGGATCCTTTTCCAACGCAGCCCAAGGAGCTCCCCCTACAGTCCGGTCCGTTTGGTAGTCTGAAGAAGAAGATATTGAAGTAAATAACGGTCATTCCAATGGTGGCAAATTTCACTCACACCAGACTTTGGTGACATATTCCCTCCAAGCTGGACGCATCCGGCCGAGAGACCATGATGGAGAGTGCGTGGTCAGCATAGGAATGAGACTGACAGCATCGCTAGGGTCATCGGCATCATTGCCCTCACGGTCGAAAGGAATGTCATAAATGAGGTCTCCCAGCTTTGCTGCTGCGCCTGGGTCTTTGGCATCTGGCGCTGAGAGCCATATGAGATTGACAAAATGATATAAATTAATATATAGAACTCACCGTATATGTCCGAAATCCAGTCCCCGAATCCACCATTCTCGAACCCAGAAGCTTTCCAGGCGGCTGATTTGGAAAATTTTCGGTGCGGTTTTGGAGGTGTTGATTCAAACCTAAGAAGTTGGCTTAAAACGGGAAATTGAAAATAAATTAAGCACTTACAAGGCCAGATGGACGTCACCCCGTCGGTCTGGAAACCCAACCTGAATGAATACCTGCGCATCATACTTGTGCTTAATCTCTGTCATGAAATTCTCCACCAGGTTTGCGATCTGGGATTCGTTATGGCTAACCAGTCATTAATGAGCTGATATAATGAGGTGTGTATGATAAAACTCACGTGCGCTTTTCATATTCGGTCAGAGCCTTCCCGGAATCCCATTTCTCTTTCATCCTGGCAACGCTGAGCCGCTCCTCCTTGGTCAATTTTGCCTCCACATTCTTCAGTGCCTGGTGGGCATAATGAAACTTCTTCCTCCCTCCAACTCCGGCCTCATCGCACAGCCTTTGGGTTTCGTCGCCAACCCTGTCTTCAAACAGGGTCTTGATTATTTCGAGCTCACTGTACTTGGTTCTGACTTTCTTGGGCTTGGGGGTCTTTTTGGCCGTCTTTCCTAGCTGCCCGGCCTTGGGTTGGGAAGACGTGTGATAACTGGCCATACACTGAAGATATATTAGAAGGGGAACGGCAGGAAGGTAGATTATAACACACCACTTGGAGATCCGTAGCAGGAAGATGGGCAGACACTCCGTGCGAGTCAGCCCACTCCCGCAATTCATCTTTGCTCTGACGAAGAAAGGCTTGTTTATCTTCTTCGGTTTCAGCCTGGTTCCAATCTCGCTGCCGTGGCTCAAGGTAAGCCGCGAACGGTATGTGCCAGCCTTTAGGGACTTTCGGCATTGCGGGTTTGGCTTTGGACGAAGACGGGGCCATGAGGGGATGAGCAGATGATGAGCAGATGAGCAGATGATCCTCTGGCGCTGGCCTCACAGTAGCTGACGTGGCCCGATCGCAATAGGTGCGTGTGAAAAGTCCGGAATAGGAACTAAAAGTTCCTAATAGCTCATACGCTCAGTCGCTGTAAGCTCATGCGCGCGGCCGCTGTGAGCTCATGCGCACGGCCGCTGTGAGCCCATGCGCTCGGCCGCTGTGAGCTCATGCGCTCGGCCGCGGTGGGCTCATGCGCCCAGCCGCGGTGGGCTCATGTGCCCAGCCGCCGTGCGCTCATGCGCCCAGCCGCCGTGCGCTCATGCATCCAGTTGCAGTGAGCTCATGCGCCCAGCCGCTGTGAGCTCATGTGTCCAGTGACTGTGAGCCCATGCGCTCGACTGTGAGCCCATGCGTTCGGCTGTGAACTTCAATAGTTGAATGGTACACGCGCTCATGCAGACAGTGGCTCAATGGTTGGGTTGTCCATAGCTAGACGGAGTTTTGGCACACTGCATAGACCAGTTGCCGATACGCATTAGTCGATAAGGGAACAGATGAGCAGACAATGGTATTTGGGTGGACCTCACAGAGTAGCTGATGTGCCCTTTTCAGGCTTGCAATAGCTCATACGTGTTGTCGTTGCGAGCTCATGCGAACTTGTCGCGGAGAGGTCATGGGCCTGACCGCAGAGAGCTCATGCGCCTTGCCGCCGTGAGCTTCAATGGGTTAATTGTATATAGCCTGTTCCAGTAGACGGCATAAGTTGCCTTAGCAAATTGGCATAGCTTCGCCCATTAGACATCACGCGAAGGCTTGCTTGAGGTCATAATACAGGCTAGTTCCCATGCAGACAGTATACAAATAAAACTACTCTACTACGGGACAATGCATATACAGAGAGACAGCGTGGAGGGGCCCTCCCCACACTGCTTCCGCATAGCACCGCCCGTTTACATCAATTGTAGTATACTAAGTGTCCGTGATGAAGTGCAAACGAAAATCAGAATGTAGCTAAGCCAAAAGCAGAATGCTGGGGGTCATATGAATCAGCGTCTGCCAAAATGAAGGATGCAAACTCACCAGAGCGCGCATGCAGGACCCGCCAAAGAAGATCACAGAATAGCATGGATATCCTAACACACAAGTCAGCCTTGGCCAAAGTGAAAGACACAAACGCACCGGATGACCTGGCTGGTAACCAATAAAGCATACGGAAGTTGGTGCGCAGGCCTAATCAATAAAAGGGTCAGGTCAAATCATGCATGTAATCATACCATACCGGAACCAAAACTGACAGCAGCCTGAGTGGCATGCATGATCAAGTGACCCCCCCAGTTCTCAAAGCTGACGGTGCGCTGGAAGCGGCACACGATCGAAAGGGTGACGACGAGCATAACGCGCCGCACGATCGACCCGGAAAATACCCCCAGAGCCCAACACATCATCTACCGTCCCTGCTCCCAGAAAGCTGTCGTATCAGATCACGCTCCAGCGCATTGCTGGAGTAAAACCAACAAACAGACACTAAAAGGAGCACTTTACCTTCGTAACAGCTATCTTGGCAGGGACAAACCAACAGGGAGGCCAACCCCTGAAGATGAGTCCCAGAGCTGCTCTACAAAGGAGTTGCCAGAGGGTATCCAACACGGTGCTAAAGGGGGACAATGATAAAGAATAATTCAAACGCGATGCAAAGGCCACGTAGGCAATGTCAAAATTCAAGCTCCGCACGGTGTTTGTGACTATTTGCCAGCGAGCCCGGATGTTGTACTCCAGTGGAGGAAACGTCCGATCATTGTGCTGGTAACTCTCTTTGTCCTCCCGCTGTGCGTCTGTGGTCCATCTGCCCCCTCCGCCCCTCATCCGTCAATCTGCACATGCCCCGAACGAAACAAACTGCGCAACGCAGTACAGGTGGTAACGCGCCCAGGAGGGAGCTTGCCAGCAAAGCTAAGGGGGCTGAACAGCCAACTGCCAAACGTGCTAAGACAAGGCCATCACCTTATTGCAAGCCAGGCCAATCGCTGGAGCCACTGGCGATCCCGTCGCTAGAGCTACAGACGATTCCTTCGTTAGAGCTACAGCCAATCCCACCGCTAGAGCTGCAACCAAAGCGATCATTGAGGCTGGCCAGAGAAGTGTCGAGGCGGACCGAGAGCCGTTTGAGCTCGCCCGGGCCATTATACCATCACGAAGTATGTACTTCCAGGCAACTCATACACCTCATGCTAACTATACATTTCTCATTCCAGACTTATTGCTGCGTGTGTTGCGATGGGTCTGCAACCCTGCTACTGTGCGACCTATGCACAAGGGTTGTATGTGCGAAGCACCTAGGGACGTTGCCCAATACACTGGACTTCGCCTCCCATGATTTCATATGCATGGCTTGTCATGTAGACAAGCTAGGCCATACCCCATATCGTGTAAGTCTCTCACGCCTTCCATGGTCGAAATCCCCCCTAAGCCTTTGTTTGACACAGGCCTTTTACGGGTTGGATTCCAATCGCAAGGACTTGCATTCATGGGTCCCTGCTCTTCCCACGCCCATTACTCTATCAGGAGAGTATTCGCTTGGCAGAAGAGCCCATGTTTCCAATACGTCAACCCTCATCTTGCATTTCTGCTTGGAAGGCCTGCAGAACCCGAGCTTGCCGCCGCACCTCCTGAATCTTTCCCTTCAGGAATACCTTACTCCACCCTTGCTCCGGCTGCTTGAACAGCGGTATGACTTCACCGAAGGCGTGGATGAGCACACTGCCAATGTTAAAGAATGGGTGCGGGATGTTTAGTATGTCCCGTCCAGCTACTCCGCGATGCCGCCGCCAACTCGTCTGACTGCCTCGCAATAGCTCATACGATCGAGTCGTCGTGTTTATCACGACTCATGCGCACGACATAACTGGGGATTTATACGGAGGCCCCGAGTTCAGCTCTGACCCCTACCAGGTGAGATGACTTTAACCCAAAAGTGTAGCCCCTTATTTAACACCCAAACTCAGGTCCTCAACGCATTGTTTCCGAGGTCACTCCGCAAAGCTTTCAAAGACAGGACAGTTTACTTAAACTTTCTGATCTGCGGTGGGTTTGCGGAAACGGCCTGCTCCAGAATGGCCCTTTTCAAAGCTGCTCGACGGTAAGCATTGGTTTCTATTTTGGCTACCCCTGATCTGACCTCAAACCCTAGCATATATGCTGATGAGGCAATTGCATTTTCGTCTCCAGGGCTAATACCCTCACTCACGAACGCCTTTTGGCTTGATTTCGTCTTTCGCGTTTTGATTGAAGGTGCCAGCTTGCAGGATGCCCTGCCTATCATGCTTACTGCAACCAGTACATCGCAATTTGTCCGGCATACCAATCTCCTATACGTGCGGATTCCGGACTCAAACACCGAGCCTCTTCTTTGCTCTGAGTACGTCTGGACCCACCCCAAACTCCGCCCGTTTGGGCGCCGGCTACCCGCCAACTGTCCACAATGCGGATGCATCAACAGCTACGGCAGTCCAATCAGGCTTACGCCTAAGGCCGGCAGCCGGTACATATTCGTTTGCCAGGGCCACACTATCGAAGGCAACCGATGCAATCACGAATTGTCTGTCCAGCCCATGGACGGGTTCAAACCATTTGGCAATCAGCAGGATGGAGCTAGATGGATGGTCAAGACCGACAACAGCGTTATTCTGGAGCTTGGGCATGACCTCACTTCGTCGTGAGCGCCATCCTTCCTTCGTCGTGAGCTTGCCCGTAGGATCGTTATGAGCTATCTCGTAGGACCGTCGCGAGCTTTACCCGTAGTGCTGTGACGGGCTCAGGCTTAGTTTTGCCGTGGGCTTGGGCTGCAGCTCAGATAGCAGCTTTTTGTCTCAATAATTTTGAATTACATACTTTTACAATGCTATTTTTGATTTCTTGCGCGTTGCCATCTCTGGGGAGTTGAGACAGAATTTGAGAGCTCCCTTAATGACCTCCCCATTTTCGACCACATTTAGATTGCCTCTCCATCCTCTAGAGACCGTCGGTGCGGGCTCAATGCGGGGCCTAGGCGCCCACATGGCACTATGTCAGATTCTTATTTCCTTCGCAGAGCAGCGGGCTCTAGCAAACAGCTTTAGTGCGATCCTTTGCATGGTATATATATTGCGTATAGCTTTCAACGATCCAAATTCAATTATGCAGATCGAGTCAATATTGGACCAGATATACAGCATTGGTTCGCGATAAGCCCCGTTAGCTGTTTATCTCTAGCCTTCGCTTTTTTTGCTATATGAATGCATCTGGGCACATTTTGATAGATCAGACCCTGTATTACATTTGTGTAGTGTGCAATCTGCACCGTACTGATGCTCGCATTTAGAGATCGGTAATGTGGGAGGCTCTCAGTGTCCCAAGGTGGATTGCCCGTGTATCAAACTTGAAACTCTGCTGACATTCTGATCATTTTTGGTATACTTCGTGCCAACCTATCGAAATTTATTCAACTGAAATTCTGTCTTTTAGAATCGATGTAAGAGCATTACTCCGAGCTATTCCACGTCTCAGATTCATTTTATATGCTACTATACCTTGGTCAGGCCTTGATATATGAGTATTTCTGCGTTATCGCCTGGTTGTTGTTTTGCGATGCTGTAAGGGCGTCAGACGGTTGTATTTCTGCAAAGATTATTTGCTAAATAACTGTTAAATAATTCTTTGACAGATGAACAGACTCTATGACAAACCACTATGGGGCGTTTTTGTCAAACAAGAATCACTTGATGTCACTGGCTTCGAGATTCAACAGGACATGGGCATAATGCATTAATCCCTCTGTTAATACATATCTAGCCGGGGATTATATGTATACTTTCAGGCCTGGCTGGCCTACAGGCTTTCAATGCCATTGAGGAATGGGGAGTGTTGCTTGAGTGTTGCAAGGACAAGATGAGTGGCTGTGACGGCCTCCTATTCAGGGTTTGGCGTGGCAATGTCAGGTGACTAATGACATCTTTGTTCGGCCCGATCCCTTGGCATGGCAACGTCAGCTTGGACATGCATCTTCTTTCTTCCCACCTCTTTTTTTAGTAGCCAGCCATGCCAAAACGAAAGCGGCCCCGCAATGATTCCCCTTCCAAGCCGGCTGTAGCACCTACTTGTGCTACACTCTCTGAGTTCATGAACCAATTGGTATCGGCTACTCTCGTCGCCCATAGGCCATGCAGCCTGAAAAGCAAATCATATGATCACCGATCGATGATCGCGACTAGGTGCGCACTTCTCATATTGGACGTGAAGTTACTGATCAAGAGCTAGGGTGAAGCTACGGTGTAGCTACCACGAGTCTATCGCGGAAGTTGAAGCACTCACCCCGGATCAGCTAGAGCGCGTTCACGGTGTAGAGTTTCAACACGCGGCACTGACATTAGCTTTGGCGATTACCAATGGCTGTAAAGAATTCTTGTGTTGTGTAGAAAGGATAAAGTGCTGATACTCCCCACAGTGATCGCTAACTTCGACATTGACCGACTTGGTGACAAAGTCAAGAACTCCCGCATCAAAGATGGCGAGGTGGATAACCCGTCCAATGACAACCTGGCCAAATTCTTCCCTCCAACCACACTTGGTGTAATTGAGTACCCTTCAACTGTGGTTGATGAGCATGGCAGGATAATTCTTTGGTATCTGCCTGACATTCTGGCTCCATTTCGAGTGGTATGATAAGACCCTGCTCTTCCCTCACCCTGGCTAACTCTTCTGCAGGAGGCTTTCAACAATGCTGTGACAGGTTTGCGGGAGCACCTCAGGGCTAGCATGCCGGAACCATCCACAAATGGTAAACGTTGCCCCTGGAGGTTTAATAACTTCCATCCCCCAGCTGGAGGCGGTCAGTTTGGATCTGGATGCCTCAACCTCAGCCCAGGGTGGTTCCAACAGGGCCACGAGGTTCGTTTGCTTGGTTAAATCTTCAGTTCTACAACGCTCAACCTTTTTTTGTCAGAGGATTATTGATGACCTTCATGTATCGCAAGATATGCATAAAAGGGGTGTTCCCTCATTCATAACGGAGACCGGTCCCATGGAGCTCCTGGCCAATGCGGTCACCTCAGTGATAAATCCTCAATTATATTTAGCCGGCTTGCAGGCCGCAAATGCAGTACAAACCCTCCAACCGACCGTGCTATGGGCATCAGTTTGGTCAGGCATCGCCCTCATTGTGAACAGGGAAACACCATGCCACCGGGACACCGGGGGTTCTGTTTCAATGTACGACCTATTGGTCTCTGCAGGAACACATCAGGCATGCCATATTGATATCCACGAGCTTGGGGCGGAATTCCTCTACCTACCAGGTACAATGTTAGCCCTTTCGGGAAAAGCACTGAGCCACGGGGTCAAGACATGGGGCGGTGGAGAGCGAATCTGCGCTGCGCACTTTATGAAAGATGGAGTGCATAATCGTGTAGGTCAGGCAAGACCTGGATGGCCTATACTGGATGATTACCTATGATTGTTTCGTTTCCGTTCTACTCCAGTTCCTGGCCTTCCAAATAAATTCTTACATTAGCTGTTATTAGATATCACCTGCTGTTTACAGCTCAATGATTTGTATGGTGTGGGCCAGACTGAAAGCTCGTGCCAGCTGATCATGTGCTAGCTAGTCACGGGAGGGCCGTGCCAGCTAATCACGAGCAGCTCGTGCCAGCTGAGCACGGGAAGCTGGTGCCAGCTGATCACAGAATGCCTGTGCCAGCTAATCACGAGCGGCTCGTGCCAGCTGATCACGGGAGGCTTGTGCCAGCTGACCACTGCAAGCTCGTGCCAGCTGATTACGTGAAGCTCGTGCCAGCTGATTCAGATATGCACGTGCCAGCTGATTGCAGCAAGGCAGTGCTGGGCTCGGCTGATCTCGGGCCATTCGAGTAAGAGGCAGGTAAATTTTCCTTTTCTCCTCCGCTCATCCAGGCTGTATCACAATGAAGAAATTGAGGGGTGGCCACATTGTATTAGCTGCCGTCCCTAGTGCACAAAAAAAGACCAAGGCCACAGTTATTTCCTTCAAAAAAGTTACACGATCAGGAAGAAGGCCCACCTTTCGAATGCAAAAAGAGTCTGCCTCTGATCAGCATGCTACTCCCACTCCACCTCCCGATCGCTTACCCCCCGACGCGGACTTCTTCAGGCTATACCGGGATGAAATAGAGGAGTCGAAAGAGGATTTCAGAGAGGCCTTCTGGGAAGATGAAGATGTAAAGTTGCCACGCCGAGCCACGGTGAGCAACTGCATCTTATTTGAATTGACTCTCAATGGAGCTCAACATTGGGTCAGACTACACATGATCACCTTCTGGAGTGGAAGCAGACATACCGAGACCTTTACATCCCAGCATACCTTGAACAGGCTGGTCGTCGTAACACCAAATGTGTTGGATCTTCATGCACAGGCACAGGAGATGCCACCATCCGGTGTATTGACTGTTTTGGTCGATTCTCCTTTTGCCAGGAATGCATGCTGGAAAGACATCAAAATTTACCTTGCCATCGGCTGGAGAAATGGAATGGAGTCTGCTTCACTCAGACAACATTGTTGGCAGAAGGTTACCTTTTACATATCGGGCATGGTGGCCAGGCTTGTCCAAATGCTGAGAGCAGCGAGGGGGTTCATTCTGGAGAGGGAGACGAATTGAAATACTCCAATGCAGTGACTCTTGTGGCAGTGAGCGGCTTCTTCAAGCACAAGGTGGCTTGGTGTGGCTGTCAGGTAGAGGGAAGGAGACTTTCTTCAGCTATGCAGCTGTTCAG
>KV417534.1:320593-362589 GCA_001630335.1 Athelia psychrophila | reverse complement strand
AAGAGGATTTCAGAGAGGCCTTCTGGGAAGATGAAGATGTAAAGTTGCCACGCCGAGCCACGGTGAGCAACTGCATCTTATTTGAATTGACTCTCAATGGAGCTCAACATTGGGTCAGACTACACATGATCACCTTCTGGAGTGGAAGCAGACATACCGAGACCTTTACATCCCAGCATACCTTGAACAGGCTGGCCGTCGAAACACCAAATGCGTTCAGGATCTCAATGCAAAGGCACAGGAGATGCCACCATCCGGTGTATTGACTGTTTTGGTCGATTCTCCTTTTGCCAGGAATGCATGCTGGAAAGACATCAAAATTTGCCTTGCCACCGGCTGGAGAAATGGAATGGAGCCTGCTTCACTCAGACAACATTGTTGGCAGAAGGTTACCTTTTACATATCGGGCATGGTGGCCAGGCTTGTCCAAATGCTGAGAGCAGCGAGGGGGTTCATTCTGGAGAGGGAGACGAATTGAAATACTCCAATGCAGTGACTCTTGTGGCAGTGAGCGGCTTCTTCAAGCACAAGGTGGCTTGGTGTGGCTGTCTGGTAGAGGGAAGGAGAGCTTTCTTCAGCTATGCAGCTATTCAGGGAGGGATTGTTCCCTGCCACCCAAACAAAGCCCGAAACAGCTTTCACATTTGACCTCCTTGATTACTTTTGGGTCGATATGATGGAGTGCAAGACTGCCAATCAGTCATTTGTGAGAAAGTTGGGACGGATCACAAATCCTGATTTTCCTGAGGACAGCCCGGTACGAAGCCATACTGCTCGAATCTTTACAACATTGACACCCTCGCAGCAACTGTACAACCAGCTTATGTACTGCAGCAGATCATACAGGGACCTGGTGACCAGAGTAACCTTTGGTTATGGCCACAACTTAGCCAAGGAGCCCGGTGTTGGCTCCTTAGCTTTGTTCTGTCCTGCCTGCCCTCAACCAGGCTTCAATCTGCCAGATAATTGGGAGGATGATCCAGCACAGTAAGTGTCTATTCATGTGATAGGATTCTACCCATGTGCACGAAATGGCTATGTCGATACCATGCGCCAGCTATGCAGCCCCAATGGCCCGTAGTAGCTCTACTACACAGGTCGGGGGTAGCTCGGCCACGATTGCTCGTAGTAGCTCAGGCCGATGGCCGGTAGTAGCTCGGCCACGTTGGCTTGTAGTAGCTCGGCCACGCTGGCTCGTAGTAGCTCGGCCACGCTGGCTTGTAGTAGCTGCAGCCAGTGTGTTGAAGTGGACAGATTGATGCAATGGCAGAGCTGTCCTGCCATGACTGGATGGTTATCCCGATGGGGTTGGGATAGCCGTAATATTCAACCGCAAAGGCTACCAACTGATTACAATTCCAGATTTGCATATAAGAGGCAGATCGTGAATGATGGCAATTTCAAGGCCCAAAATTCGCACTCAGCTCGGCCGGACCTGGATGTCTGCCTATATGACGGTGAAGGGTACATGGTGGCGGAACAACCCTACCAGGAATACCTATCAAAGGTCCCAAGCAAAAAGGAGGTCAGTATCATCATGCTTTTGCTTTTGTGGCTCCCCATATCCTGAGGCTTGTTGGCAACCTAGAAATCGACATGCAGAAACCACAAAGCTCAGAACTCGGCTGAGAGGAACCCAAGAAATCTCAAAGCATCTGGGATTGCTGCCTGTGCATGTGCTCGCCATGGCTGTTTTGTACCAAACTCTGTGGTTGATTTCCAAGTAGGAGAACAGTGAGCTGCCATTATTTTGTGACTTTTTTGTTGGATGGCTCATATCAGTTACCTCGAAGACAGAGGAATGTGGATTATTCAAAAACACGTGCCCTGTCCTACAGGACCTCAGGACTGCCAGGTGCATTGGATATATATGATATCAACTGCCAATATTGCAAGAACTTCTGGGACCGTGTTGAAAAGAGGCCTGCAGAACTTGGCTTGCCCGACAACATCAATCCGGATACCTTAATATTTGCAGTTGGCTCCTTTCACCTGTCAGCCCATGTCCCTGAATGCTTCGCACAGTACAGCCTACATTTCGTCAAAGAAATAGGCAACATTGATGGCGAAATTCTGGAGACTCTATGGGCTGCATTCAATAACATATCTCCCATGTGCCGCTCTATGACTGGATCCCAAAGGAGAGAGATTTACGATGATTTCATGCGGGATTCCAACTGGAAGAAAATGGTCAACATTGGTCTGTGCACCTCTTGTTCCATTAGCCCAAGCAATTAATGGATAACCTCACTTTTATGCAGTCCAAACACTGAACAAGAAGCTTAAACGGGCTCAAAAAGCCCTGGAGGAGACTGGGGAGGCATTCGAAAGGCTGAATGAGGGACTCGATGGTGTGCTTATTGCGAAGTGGGAGAAGGCAGAAAAGAAAGCCATGGACAAGAGAGGGAAACATTTGAAGTACTATGATGTTGGTCATGTCAAAAGTATGTGGCCTGCCTTTTGGATCATTCATTTGACTCAGATGATTCTCTTGATCAATAGCTGCAACCATGGACGAGATCCAGATGCAACTATTAGATGGGCCAAAAACGAAATACCTTGAGGAGGGTAGTGTATCTTGGCTGGCTTCTGCAATAGCTATTGAAGCAGAACAGTAAGCATAAATTTGGGCAAACCTACTCATTCAGAACTAAAATGGCTCTTTTTGGCAGAGACAAGCTTGGAACTGACATAAGACGGCTCTTGGGCGCTCATGCCACTATCCCCACAAAGACGGCTTTTGCTCATAGGGAGTCTAGGCTGAGAGGCAAAATTCGGAGATTTCAGGACCAGTCTTTAAGAATGCTTGGAGTTGATGATGAACAAGAAGTGGTGTTGAGGCTGGCTGAAGAGGATTTGGCAAAAACTAATCTTGACCTTGACGAGGAAGGGTGGGGACAGCTTGTTGATGTTGAGCTGGCCCCTGATGCACAGGGCACAGGAGAAATGCTGGATGATGACGAGGACACAGATGAAGAAGAGCCACTCGAGAATGAGGTTAGGCCTGATATGTCTGTGCTACTAATGCCTTCCACCATCTCGCCTCTGGTGGTTGCACGGTTGAACATATCCCATCTGATGGCAGCGGAGCTGGAACTGCGGAAGGGTCAAGCCAATGATAGTCTGGATGGTTTAATGCTGGCCCTCTGTACACAAGGACTGCTCCTTCGGACAACTGTCCGAAATGCTGAGGGCACAAAGACAAAGACCAGGGCTTTCAACGAGGTGACCAAGGTCCGACGGGAGGTCGAGGCTAATGTACGGTCCTATAGGCGTGCTCGGAAAGCGATTCTTGCACTGTCCACAGACCCAGAACTCCCAAAGAAGTACAGGCCTATTGGCAAAGGGGATCTCAAGACAGCAGATGTGACAGATGAAAGGCGCCTAGGCCAAAGTACAGACAATTTGGCATGGTTTTGGAGCCTAGGAGCTGACAAGGCAGGAAAGCATGAATGGACTGAGGAATGTGAGTTTGCTATTTTTTATTGTGTGAGCTGAGCCACTCCTAATACTTTGATGGCCAGTTTACAGAGTCAGCTGGCTGAGAGCCAAAGCTCGAACATCCAGATGGTGGGAGGAAGGGGTCATTGTTTCTCATGAGATGCTCTTTGTGATTCTGTTTCATGTCCGAGAAGCTGAGGTATGGAAAGAAAGGGCCAGCTCAAGTGGCAATTTAGAGGGCAGGAGAGCATTTGCTCATAGAATGATGCTGATGGCAGAAAGAAGAGCAGATGATGCCCGCAAGGGATTTGCTGGGAAGGTGGTTGATACAGATTGGAAGTGACTGGTGTACATGGAATAGCTATTGCCAAAGAGGCGTCTTGGCTTGCGCTGTGTGCCGTACTAGCTATCGCCAATGAACTATCATAGCTTGCCCTGTGAGCCGTACCCTGTGAGCCATACTAGCTATCACGGAATCTTGTCTTGGCCTATACCTCGTACTAGCTATTGCCCAGACACCGTCTCAGCTAGTCCTACATTGTCGTACTAGCTATTGCATCAGACGAATTGGCTGAGCTACATCAGGGATATGCTCATACAGCTCCATCCACCGGGCATGGCATTCTGGTGGGAGTGTTCATCACTTACCTCTGTGGATGTTTGGACCCGTTCTCTAACCCAGTCCTGTCACAGTAGCTACCATTCCACAAATATACCATGGAAGCTAACATTTCGATGTTAGGGGAATTATTGTCATTCACCTGATAGGTATCACTAAGAGTTATTCATTTGCTATGAGGCTATCAAGTACCAAAATTGTATAGCAAAGGCTACATGCAATATTTGATGTCAGCTATTCTGAAGGTGTTGTAGATGAAAAGACTGGTTGTCTGGCCAGCAGCGACATAGCACCATCACCGATAGCTCACAGAAGCCTTCTGTGGTGGTAGCCACAGTAAAGTACTCGATTTCGGCTATTGCGAAGCTGCCGCAGATGAAATTTGTCTTGCCAGCAGCTGCATATCATGCCATATTTGATAGCTCAAACAAGAAATTCGGGGTTGTAGCTGTCGCGAGACCCTCGATGACAGCTACTGTGAGGCAACACCATGTTGTTCATAGACCATTCACCAATGAGAGAGGGTGTCTTAGCCACAATCAAATTCCTTTCAGGCTCCCTGTTGAATACCCCTTGCATGCAAGATACAATGTCAGGTATTACCAGTCTGTAGGGATGTAAAAAAAGTTCTTCCCATCCACCCCCCTAATCCTAATACCACGGACATCCAATGTGAGCTCTTACGCGGCTGCTGTGACAGCTATATTTCACCGTCACCGAGAGGTCACACAACAATTGCCTTGTTGGCTACAACGGGTCATCCAATGGTAGCTATGACGAGGTTGCGCCAATCAGCAAATATTTCTGACAGCTAGCTACATCGTGCCATGGCAGATAGCTGACACGAAGTCTGCGTTGCCATAGCTACACGCAAATGCCAGCCGCTAGCTATTACGAGCTTGGCGTAGAGCACAGAATATCTCTACCCAGCAGCTACATTGACCAGTCATTGATAGCTCACACGACTTACATTGTCTTAGCTACAGTGCATTGTGCAATGGTAGCTACTACGAGATCGCGCCAATCAGTACATATTTCTGGCAACTAGCTACATCGTGCCATCGCAGATAGCTGGCACAGGGTGTTCGTTGCCATAGCTACATCGTGTCATCGCAGATAGCTGACACAAGGCCTTAGTGCCATAGCTACATCGAAGCGCTAGGCGCCAGCTATTACGGGCTAGGCGTGGCGCACAGAATATCTCTGGCCTGCAGCTACATTAACCCAGCCACAGTGATAGATGCATGGCAGCTCGCCTGCCCATATATGTTGGTATCTTTTGTATTTTGTTAGTTACCCATAGCTGCAAGTTTCATCTGATGCTAACTATTACCAGGTGGTCGCACATTGTACAAGAGTTTTGTTACCATAGCTACATAATACATCTGAAGCTAGCTACTACCAGATTGTCCCACATGCCAACAAACTCTGCAGTAGCTACATGATAAAATTGCTGATAGCTCAAACAATGCTCTTTTATGTAAATTCAATGATAGTGATTACCAGGCTATCATATGTCACATATTCTTAAAAAAATCTACACATTAGCCACACTACACCCTCGGTGATAGCTCATATGATGGGCTTGTACCTGTAGCTGTCATATACACAATGATACCTATTACCAGGTGGTCGCATATCCTGAAAAATTCTGCTCAGTAGCTACCCTACACTTTCGCAGCTAGCTTATACGAAGGGTATGTATGCCTAGCTATGCTATATACTCAGTGATAGCTATTGCCAAATGGTCGTATGTCCTAAAAAAATCTGGCCAGCATAGCTCACTCCAATTTCTGTGCCATAGCTATCATCACATATTAAAGGGTAGCTATTGTGTTTCTACGCATATAGCCCTATATCATCACTGTCAATAGCTCAGACCATTGCATTGCGGCAATAGCTATGTCGAGCATACAACAGTAGCTTTTGCGACATATCCGCAAGTCTGATGTTTTTTTTGGCGATGAAGCTACATCGCTCCATCGCAAATACCTCACACCATTCAATCGCTGCAATAGCTATGTGGAGCATTCAACAGTAGCTTTTGCGGCGTATCCGCAAGTCAGATATTTTTTTTGGCGATCAAGCTACATCGTTCCATCGCAAATAGCTCACACCATTTAATCGCGCCAATAGCTATGTGGAGCATTCGACAGTAGCTTTTGCGGCGTATCCGCAAGTCTGATATTTTTTTCTGCGATCAAGCTACATCGCACCATCGCAAATAGCTCACACCATTCCGTCGCGGCAATAGCTATGTCGAGCATTCAACAGTAGCTTCTGCGATGTTGCCGCAAGTCTGATATTCTTTTTGGCGATGAAGCTACATCGCACCATAGCAAATAGCTCACACCATTCCATCGCGCCAATAGCTACGTCGAGCATTCACCAGTAGCTTCTGCGACGATGCCGCAAGTCTGATATTTTTTTTGGCAATGTAGCTACATCGCTCCATCGCAAATAGCTCATACAGTGCAGTCGTATCAATAGCTACGCATATCTGGCACGGGCCACTCGGCACTTTCGCACCTAAAGCTGGGACGAGTGGCTCGTGAGGTGTGTAGTAGAGGTGTGCCATAGCTGCCATGATGTTCTGGTCCGACGCTACACATTTAACTTCGTTCGGCAATGCGAAATTATGGCCGTGCTATCTTTTTTTTGGTAATGAGACGAAGTACAGGAGGTGTAAGCCATCATGTCACTTATGCAGCCATGTAGCCTATTTCCAAGTGGTACGTGTAGCATATGCTATTCATTGACCTTACACCTCACTTTTCCTGCAGCTACCAGACTCTTTCAAAGACTTTGCAACTGAACATATGGGCACCAAAGGTATCAGCCAGAAGCTGATGACACACTGTCGTAGAGAATTGCTTCACGCACAATGGGAGATACTACTCGATGAAGAATTTATTCAGGCATACAGGCACGGCATCATTGTGCAGTGCTGCGACGGAGTTACTCGAAGGATTTATCCAAGAATATTCACGTATTCTGCAGACTATCCTGAGAAGTAAGTTCACTTCTGTCGCTGTGTGCTCAGGCCGACTGACAAGATGACTGAAGAGTGCTTTTGGCAAGTATACGGGACAAGGGGCGCTGTCCATGTCCGAGATGCCTGATTCCGCTCACGCGGGTGGAAAAGCTTGGGACTGTTGAAGACATCAGCCAACGAAGGAAACTCGCTCGAGTTGATGATGAAAACAAGCGAGGCAAGGTTGCTGAAGCTCGGGGCCATATTTATCGAAGAAATGTTGCTGTCGATAATGACGCTGTCGAGAAGTTGTTAAAAGATCAGTCTCTTGTCCCAACGGATGTAAGTCATATTTCCTGCATGCATCATCAATACAAGCTCATATTGCAAGCCGCAGAACGCATTCTCAAAACGACTCGCACAATTTGGATTCAATATATTTCTTGCGCTCGTCGTTGACCTTATGCACGAGTTCGAGCTCGGTGTGTGGCGAGCTCTATTCATTCACTTGATCCGTATTCTCGAAGCCTACGATAAGTCTCTAGTTGCCGAAATGGATCGCCGGTAAGCATCTGTTCTGATATTATGTATTATGAGTGGTGGCGAATAATTATCTATCTACGCGTAGCTTCAGGCTGGTGCCGACATTTGGTCGCGACACAATCCGGCGTTTCTCTGCCAACATGTCAGAACTCAAAAAACTGGCCGCCCGCGATTATGAGGATCTACTGCAAGTTTGTCATACTTCTCTATACAGCGTCAACACTCTCATAATATTCCGATTTGACTTCAACAGTGTGTGATTCCGGTGTTTGATGGTTTACTCCCGGAACCTCACAATACAACTATTCTCAAACTGATCTTTACATGCAGCCAGTGGCACGCTCTTGCTAAGCTTCGCATGCATACAGATCCCACCTTGGATATCCTCGACTCAGTCACGATCCGCCTGGGTAGAGAGTTCCGTTCTTTTGCCAAGAATACTTGCCCTGCATTCAAAACGAAGGAGTTGAAACGGGAGGCCGCAGCTCGAAAGAAGAGGCAGCTTAAGCGTCTAGCTCGGAGTCAGCAGGAACCATCCTCTGGCGAAAGCCGCCCTTCAAATATTCAGGATGGTCAATTGCAGAAAACGTTCAATCTCCTCACAGTCAAATATCATTTCCTTGGAGATCACGCTGATCTAATTCGCGAATTTGGCACCAATGATTCCCACTCGACAGAACCCGTATGTTAGCGCTGCTCTACAGCGATTGATGCATACTAACTCACTGACACAGGGCGAACTCGAGCATCGCACTCCCAAGGCCCGTTATCCCCGAACAAGTCGCAAATTTTTTGTTGGCCAGCTAGCTAATATAGACCGCCGCGAAACACGTCTTCGTCGCATTCGTGAGCGAATTTCGCGCAACTCAAAGACTCAACAAGATGCCATCCCAAAGACTCCTGAGGAACACCATCATATTGGGAGTTCAGAGAACTGCTACGAGCATATTGGTACCTTTCTGCGCAATGGTGCTGGAGATCCAGCATTGAAGGTAAAGACTTCTCCATGAGTCCCCGTGATAACTTTGCGCTTATAAACCTTGGGTGCTTTAGAACTTTTTATCTAAGCTCAAAGAGCACCTGCTCTTGCGCTTTCTCGATGAGGACGAGCCTGACGGAAGTGACCGCCCGCAGATCCTGTTCAAAAATGATCGTATCTACAAGCATAGTCTTTGCCGCGTCAATTACACGACATATGATGTGCGTCGCGATCAAGATACCATCAATTCATCCTCATCGCACTGCAACATTATGGTTCTATCAAGATATTCGGACCCTATCACCTCGCAGGAATCCATTTCTCATAAATACGCCAGAGTTCTTGGAACATACCACGCCAACGTTATGTTTGTGGGCCGCGGAATGAGCGACTACTTGCCAATCCGCATGGAGTTTCTATGGGTCCGATGGTATGAATTAGTTGGTAAATCTCACTCACCTTGGAGCGCTCGAAAATTGGATCGCCTTCGCTTCCCACCTCTGGCGAACGAGGACTCATTTTGTTTCATTGACCCAAATGACGTCCTGCGTGGATGTCATGTAATCCCTGCTTTTTCTCAAGGCAAACGCCACCCTAGTGGCAGCGGAATTTCTTTGCTAGCAAAAGATGATGCTGATTGGAAAGAATATTATCTCAATCGGTAAGCGTGACACATGCCCTAGGGTATCCATTATACAGTCTAATTTACTTCCAAAGATTCGTCGATCGAGATATCTTTATGCGATACTATATCGGCTTGGGCGTTGGTCATACATATGGCTGGTCTCAAAAGACAAAAGATGAAGCACTCCAGGATCTGGATTTAGGGCCAGACGACCCAGATTCTGAGTTAGTACAAGCTGAAGAGCCTGATGATGATTCGGAGAGCATCAATAGCATGGATCGAGGGCTGGATTCTTCGGACGAGATAGAGGGTGTCAACTCAGAAGATGAAATCGAAAGCGACGATGAAGAGTTTTATGCCCAACACGAAATGTATCATGAATGAATATTCTCCACTATGGTGTAACCCTGTTGTAACCCTGTCCGGACTCCCAGTATCTTGTCGGCTCGATGAGCAAAACGACTGTAAAGTATTCTTTAGCGGGTGAAAAAAAAGTATGGTATGTAGAATCTTACCCATTTTTTAAAATATGGCCAGTGCAATTCATCCAATGCGATTTGAAGAGAGGGAGGATGGCTGATGGATGGTGAAGTGGTGGTGAGAGTGAACGACGGGGCGAGACTCTACGGTTCAACGTTGATGCCGTAGACGAAGCTGGAGAAGGCGTGTACAGCCACCAATAAGTTTTCCGAGTCACGGACGACCATCTGGAATACGCAGTCGTCCTGCAATCTCGACATTCATCTACTCTACTAGCTTTTTGTTCTCTTACGCCATAGCTCTTACTGCACATCCCAAACCCCACCTTTCAATAAGACTTTCAGCGGTCTCAGCAAGCCCGATCTCGAGCGCTTGCCCACACTCTCGGCTGCCAGTTATCCCTTGACTCAGACACAAGCGGCAATGACGATGCTCTCCGCACGCACTTCAAAACCTACATGCAGGCCAACGAACTGGATCTCGTAAACGATACAATTCTAGTTCCATATGGTCTGCGCCTGATCGCACCAGGTTACAACGGATCCCTTCACCAACACATTCCGATCCCGTTGCATGGTCAGCTTCATGGTACGGCATTGGGCGAATCAGAGGCGATACGCACTCTCACTTGTCTACAGAGCGGTGAGATCAGGACGAGGCTGGTATTGGGGGCGAGGAGTCGACCGTCGTAGTTTCGGAGGTTTCGACAATCATGACCATCACAGTGAGTCTCCTCCCCATCCGTTTACGCACCGCCCTTGGTCTATTTACCGCCCGGTCTATCGGTCTATGTACCATCCAGTCTACATACCATACATCTCAATATATCTACATTATTCACGGGACCTCATTCAATGTCATACATTGTTATCAAAATGCTGGCTTTTCAAATACTAAGCAATCACACACTTTAGATTTCAATATCGCGGTATCGAAAACCCTCATGCTCATTACATCCATCCCCGAAGCCTCCATGAATGTATGTTACCACTCGTACATCAGGTCGCAAGCGCTCTGAGTGGCTGCCAGTCATCCGTAGGATGAAATGGAGGCTTTGCAACAGCGCCTGGCGCATGCTCGGCGAATCATCAACACCCTCAAGGGATCATTGAGACGCGAGAAAGAACTCCGCATGGATTATCACAAGAAGCTGGAATCTAGCCATGGATTTAACGAAGGCGACCTTGCAGAGAGCCCGAAACACCAGAACATGCTTTATGAGGACTATGAGGATATGGACAGCGACGAGCAGCCTAAGAGGAAGGCCACTCCTTATCGTGTTGGCCGCGGTAGAGGCCGCGGGCTGGGAGGAAGAGGTGGAAGGGGTCGCGGCGGGTTGACACTTGCTGAGAGGTTCGGCCGGGCAGCACAGAGTCCAGCGTCAGAATATACTAGCTCCTATGATCGAGATGACCACACAGCGTCGCCACCTCCACCAGCCCTCGCTCTACCCGCTCACTTCCAGGATAAGGACAAGGAAGAACCTACTCAAGCACCTCAGGAGGTCGAGGACGGCGAGTTGAGGAAATCGTTGAGCCAGTAGAACCCCCATCCAATAGGGTCAGCGTCGATGGTATGGACCCTGCATTTGCCAACATTCTGCGCAAAACCTCACTCACGTCTTCACCCCAACGTGCCTCTCCTCTACGTCAATCCATCTCTGCTCGGGGTAGTCGTACTGCGGTGGCGGGCCCAAGAAAAGCAGAGGTGGTAACGCGTACCAGGATAGCCGGACATCATCACTCGTTGATCAGCCAAAGGCTTTGGCCGCTGAACTGGGACTTGGGATGCCGGCAGGCGCAGAGGTTCATCATCTACTTAACAAGCTGGATGCTGAAGATCTCGCAACCTGAAGATCTCACAACCACTGCAGATCTCGCGACCCCTGAAGATCTAGTGGACACTGAGAATCTCGCGGACACTGAAGATCTTGCGACCACCGAACACATCGCCGAGAAGGAGTATGCGGACTTTGAATGCCAGGCGGACTACACAGAACCACCCCGTCTGCACCCCCTATCTATGTTACCCCTGCAACAAATAACATGGCTGTCCAGGCAGAATATGTTCCCGAACCTACACAGGAGCCAGTGGCCATCCGTGCCGTAGAGACTAGCGAGCTGCCAGACTGACGAGGAACCTGCTATTGTACCGCCCATTCTCATCTCTGCAAGCCTCAACACCGATGCAGAGGTGACCCCGATCAGCATAGATTCTGGAGCCCAAACTCCCGTCGTCAAGAGCTCTGAATTTTACATTCAGACTATGGATGAAATGGCGGTGGGCGACGGTTCGGGGATCGCTTATGATGATGTCACCAACCGGGACTGGTCAGAGGACAACACCGCGGACACCACCCTCACGCGGTTCATGGCCCGTGCCTTCCTCGCTGCACCCGCAGTCGAAGATGATGGGGATGTCACAGAAACTGGTACTGAAACAGAAACGGCCACAGACACTGATGGCGAGGGTACACTGACGCGCGGTAAAGCATATTTGGTTATACACCTTCCGACTCTTGAGAAGCTTTCTACTCTGTCATGACTATGTCTGACAACGACTTCTCGAGCGATGAAGATGACAACTTGAGAGTGGCCCGCGCGCCACGGTCTATCGTCGGTGGACGCGAATCGGCTGTCCAGACTCCAGTCGTAGTATACGAGGAGAAGGGCGATCTCAGCTGAGGCTCCCGAGCCAGTGCCACGCATCGAGATTGTTCGCGAAGTCGTCCGGCAAGTAATCCGCGAAATCGTCTTGTGGAAGCACCGAAGCCCCAGGTCAAAGAGATGTCCTGCCAGACTGATGAGTGGACACCGCCGGCTCCCGTAGCCATCGCTGCTGCCCAGAATATGATGCCAGTCCCTGTAGCTGTACCAGCATCCGCACCAGCTATGCCAACCCCCGTTCCACCTTCCCCCGGGATGCTTTACGAAGTTGGTTCAAGCGGTCAAGAATTACAATTCATCTCCCCTCCTCCATCTGCTGGACCAACGACCATAGTTCTTCCGGTCAATGTACCTTCTCCTGTGGCTCCTAGAGACTCGGCAGCTACGTTGAGCTCCCTCAGTCGATCGCGTACTTCGTATCCTGACAGAAGACAATCCATTGAGCCTACCATTTCCTTGATGGATGGCATGCCAAGGTCTAGAGCACAATCAGGCCCGCTTACTGTGGATCGGTCAAGGCCCCCAATGATGTCCCTCTCACCTCCGTCCCGCCAACCGCCTCCGACAAACAGTGTGCTGCCTCCCGCGTTCGTTCCAGAGAGAAGAGATATGCCGCCTCCACGACCATCATCTCCGCCCCCCCCCCCCCCCCCCCCCCCCCCCCCCCCCCCCCCCGCTGAACTCATTCAACGGGCGGCCCACTGGGCTCCGTACTGGCTGTCCCTGGGGCGTCCCACTTATCTCGGACGCCAGCATGGTTCAAGTATGCCTCCTTCGCAACAGGGCCCGATGCAGTTGCCATCCACTAGTAGATTACGGTCGGCAGCCAACGCTGCCGCATACGCACAAGCCATCATAGCGGCAAGCTTTCTCATCTTGAAGTTTGATGAAGTGTGCTCACACTTTCTAGATCGCAGCATAGCTTCACCTCGTTCTTCTTCTAGTTCTTCTGACCACCAACTCCTTCGCACCCCGGAGCCAAAAATCCGCAACCACTCCAGCGACACCTGGTAGAGACCTAGAATCCGAACACTCCGCTCAAGGTCCCACGGCTCCCACCGTCATCCACGCCATCACTCAAACAACGATCGGTGAATTCTTCTACAACTATACATGTCCGACGTGCTTTTGGCAAAGGTCACGTCGAGCGGAGGCACAAGCGCTTCTTCTGGGTGCGCCCATACACCAAGACTCTGTACTGGAGTTCCGTGAATCCTGGATCGTCCAATGTATCTGAGTCCTGCGCAAAAAGTGGTCAGTTCCATCATTGAGAGTCACTCTACGAGCATAGAACTTATACATTTGTAGCATACATCGAGGGCGTTCGATCCGTGTTCGACCCGAATCCCATGCCTCCTGGTCTCTATCAATACAGTGGTCTCATGACCACGGCGCAGAGGGAGATGAAATCACAGCTCCTACCAAAGAGCGGCATGATATTTGGTTAAATGTATGTGCATTCACGATATTTTACATGGTCAGACTAAATACTTCCCTAGACCTTGAAATATCTCCTCTCTCGCCCAAATGCAGGACCTGTAGCTTCTCCGGTACCAGCTCGACGTCGGCAACAAAAGGCGAGTTTGGGGGAATTGATCGACCTCCTGTGACACCCAGTCCAAAAAGCCAGTGAAGCCCGCTGGTCTCGGACTTCATCCGCAAGAAGTTTGCCGAGGGATGACACGGACATGTTTCCCTCGAATATCTCACCTACTATCACTCAGCCTAGTCACCCTTCTGCACTGGCTTGGTCACAGTGCCAGATGTCATTCTCAAATACATCCGCAAGGAACTTTCCGAACGGCAACATACCGGCCCATTTTCGCGTTCACGGTTGGAGGCCTTAATCGGTTTTCTTCGTTCTTCTCCCCTCGGCGTCATAAAGGCACTGTTGGCGAGCATCGCATGGCGCAGGACTGCTCATACCTCCGTGACGACCCCCTCCTTCCTTCTATTGGTTGTTTGATCACCGTCATCTAGGAACGCACTAAGACCAATGGATTCCGGTAGCATCTCCTCAATAAGTTACCGGTAAATATCCCGTTTGCTTTAGCTTGGGTCACTGACGTTTGGCAGTTTGTTTTGAACACCGGTGCGTCCATATCGAAATACTTATATAGTGCCAGGAGAAATAAGGAGCTTTAATTCTCCATGGTTATTCTTCACAAGATGAACTCCCCCGCTCAAGTTCCTGACGTGGTATGTGCGAATAATTACTAGTATTAATAAGGTTATCTGATCATTCAACCAGAACACTACTGCTAGATCATTTACGCCAGCTCGGGCTTCCGACAATAGTGAGCTTGTAGCCGAGGTGCGCATAAATGACACACACATTCCCCAATACACACTAATGCAATTATTTCTAGACACTCCAATACTTTCTTCATGCGGAAGCTGTTATTTTCTCGATCCAGCTATCCATGCACTGGCACTATCAGATGACTGGTGCATTTGACCCCTTTCGGACACGCGAGCTGACCTTGTGGAGGCGCGAACAATTTCGCGTCATGCATGCACTGCTCCTCCGAGTCACGCTGACTTCTCAAGTCGGGCATCAATTAAATGGCTTTTCAGTCGATTCTCCGGAAGACTATCTTTTGGAACAGCTACCGCCACCATATGAGATGTAGTAGTATATGCACATTATCATTACCAATATCGGTTTATTTTCATAACATTCACAATAGCTCGTTTTCAGTTTTCTGCATTGAGTCCGAGGTTACGACCTTGATTGTGAAAGCACATTGAACTTTGCGTGATACCTACTCCGAAGAGCACGCCAAAACCGGCTCCCTCTTCATGGTCTGTTCAACACAGGCTGACGCCGGGCTCACAGTTCTCTGTGACTACATTGATAAATGCGATCGTAGGCCTAGGGCCGGCATGGCCACGGGGGGCTTATTGGCGCTCTTAGTATTACTACTAATTGTCATGGATAACGGGGTGAGCATAACGGTGGGCCTGCCGGCTCTCGCATTGGTCTTGCTCATTATGAGGAGTGGGAACGGAGATTCTGCGGGGACGCTTCTGCAGGTGCTCGGGAGAGATGACAAATATTGAAGGGAGCATGACGAGTAGATCTAGATATCCGGAATTTACGCAGGTTCGATCCAAATTTTCTGGTGTTTGCCCTCGGGAGACTAACGGCGAGCACTGTAGACAATGCACCGGCCGCCGGAGTGAGGACTCGGAACAGTCAAAGGTAGACACAACTCGCCATTGCACTCCGATGATGCGAGTATATTGGCGCTGACTCGGATGTGTCGCTGCGGCAGTTCAGCCACCTCGTATGCCAGTTCGTCGCTGATGTGAATTCTCAGATGTGCTACTTCGGTGACACCACTCGGGAATTCATTTCCCTCATACTCAGTGTTTCCAACCCCGCCCTCCCCGTTTCAATTCACAAACAGTAAGTGCCACATTCAATTATTAATAGGGTTTGTAACGGAAATCAGCAGCTCATACATGAAGTAGTCCTGCTGCGTGCTACGAGTTTCATGTCCTCCGGTAATCTATTGGACACTCCTTTGACGTGCCTGACCGCGGCATGACTCGGAGCGGCGGGCGCAGTCTACTGGTGAGGTGATGTTTATTTTTCCCCCGCCGGTATCCATACTAAGTGCATCCGTGATTACTATCTATGGAGCCTCCAGTTGGCCAACTGAATCGGCTATTCAAGCCTGTACGTATTATTCAACTGCGCAACGGAATCCGGATATACAGAGGCTCTACTTCTCGCAGATGACCTAAGGTCAATCCCCAATATGCCTACTAGTACTACCTCATCTGAATCATTAAAGTTGCTGGAATCGGTAGTTAATCAGTATTACCGCAACAGCCTACCGCTTCCACCGTCGCTATCTCGGGACTTAGCCAGCATGTGTGAAGCAGTCGACTCCGACCTTCTAACTGGAATGGACGAGGTACGTATTTCATCTTGCTCAAAAATCCAAAGGCTGATGGTATTCTGCTAGGTGATATCTAACATTGACGATGTCACTCTCCACCTCGCAAAAATCAAGTTTGATTTGATGAACGAACATCTACTCATCGGGCGTCGGGGCATCATCTCAGCTCACGAAAAGGAGCGCTGGACAGCCGCGAGAAACATAATATTCGGGTTGCATCTTACGATTGCTCAAGGAAAATGGGGACCACGTGAATGGGCACAATCATATTCCCCGGCCCTACCTATGTGTAGGGTATGCCAGGACTCGAATTAGGCGGTGCGTATACTTCTATAACTCGCTAATTGACTCTAATTCTCCTGTTGCAGGGCGACCAGTGACTTCTGCCGGCGCCACTTGCGCTTCAAACTTCAATTTTTAGTAGTAGAACATTTAGATACGCAGCTTAGTTTATTCGGACATAGAAATCTTGATATTGACTCATGGGCAGTTAACGATGATGTGATTTCTCTTCGAGTGGTCAATTTCTGACTAGATAATCGAGACAATTAGAGGCTCGTGATTGTTGCGATGCTGCATGTTCCTGTGGCCACATTTGCTTATGTTTGATCATGCCGCATACCTATTCCTTACTAGCTTCTTACCATACGCTCTGGAATAGTACCTGGTTCTATTTGACCTTGGTCTGATTCAGTGGAGTCGCTTCAGGGGAGCGACTTACACTTTCTTCAAATATCAACCAAACACGCGACGCACTGGCAGCGCGTCACACCTAGTCCCCGCTCCCGCCCAGATTTTTCGCCCTGTATACGCTTGTTTCACGCTGCTCAGTCTGTTCTAGCACACATCGGCAGTCCCTCGTGTCAATAGCGAGGATCCAGATCCAGATTGCGCCCGGCGCGCAGATCCTGCCACGGTGATGTGCCGCCAACTCGAACTACAAATTCCCCACCGCGCCCTCTTCACGACGGAGCGCGTCGCGTCTGGTGCTCGCCCAAGTCCCCGTAGCTCGCTCCTCGCCACCTGTTGCCCATCGCTGGTTGTTGGGCGTTCACCCAGCCATCAAATACTGTACTACTAGGTCTCAGACTCTCAACATCTTTCACTCCCAGCAATTCAAGACATCGATGATATTTGTAGGAACTCGAGGCTGGCTAGTCGAGGCCGTATGTGGGGGGAGCTGAGTAGGGAGCTGGAGATCAACTTGCGGTTGCGGCTTGACTCTCGGAATTGAAGTGCGCTTTCACTGGCACTTGTTCAAGATGTACCAAATTTGGAATGGAAGTCACGTGTTTATCTTCCGATCATGAACTCTTCCGCAGCAACCCTCATCTCGCTTCTCTTCTGCTCATCCCAAAATCACCTGCTCTCTGGCTACGGCCCCGTGTTCAATCCAGTAACACCCGTAACAGTGCCGATACGATATCCGTTCGACATGTCCTCCCAGCCTCTTTCGCCTCCTACCTGTGGTGTCATCAATCATCGGCTCTGGGTCTCTCCAATATCCTCAACTCTTGATCGTCTTCATACCAACTCCTGGGAGTTGAAGAACCCCTCACAACAGTCCACGGGGTTCTTGGATCATGACATTTCGCTCGGGATCGACTGGTCAATACAGCCAGCCTATTACGATCTCCAAGCTCACTGGAGGGGATATTTACCCATTGACGCCCAGACCGATCCGGAATGGGAAACATCGGCCGACTATGTCACCCGATCTGGCCGTAGCGGTTACACCGTGAAAAAAGAGATAGTCTCGTGGAGAAAGGAAAAAACGGATCCACTACGCAAACAAGTAGACGAGTTGGTATTCCTGTTGGACTTCGAGAGCAACCAGGTCCCTTTCCCCCGGGTGTTCGACACCCTTACAATATCATACCTGCACCCCACTCGAGTGGGAGTGTTCCGTGCCATGGCCATCTCGAGAGCTTATTACCTCGCCCTGGTAGCATTCTACTGTTGGGTGTGGAGGGTCTTCAAGGAGGCCATCGAGATTCGCTCCTGGGATGAGTACTACCCAGCGACGGAGGATATGATGCGTTGGCGCGGCCTTAGGAAAGCTGTCGGATATCTATTGGATTTTAGCGATCAATGGAAGATCCACAGCGCACCAATGTGGACAGAGCATGGCATTCCATTTCACTACGTCTGGCACGAAGGGCTAGCAACCAATGAACACTTCCGCCACTGGGATCCAGCCACGCTAAACGCATACAACGAATCTACGGACAACTATTACGGTGGCGGAATGGGTTCCACCACTGATTTCCTCTCATCGGGGGACCACTTACATGATGGCTGGCTTCAAATAGCATCGCCTCGTTCAGAAAACGCGCCAGCGACCGCCTTCGAGATGGGCATAGAGTATTACTCCCCGAAAGTACGCTTCTTCATTGAAGACTTCGAAGGATGGCACAAGAGACCCTTAACCCGGATGACTTCGGGCGAGATCGCCCTGCTTTCATCCCTATACTATTACCAAGATATCCAAGGCGATGGCTCTCCCTACCGGAAGTTTTTCAGATGGAGGGAAAGATTAGTCAATTCATACAGGGTGATTGAGTCCAGCATCACCGAGCCCTTTCGCCTGGGCACTTACATCTTGAGGGAGACTTACAAATTCCGCTACTCCGGCTACCGAAATAATAGGTACGTCTGCAGGTCTCTTCTGTCTCAATTGTATGTTCACCCCACGTCGGAAGCTTCCAGCCCTATACGGAGAGATCCACTAGTTCAGGATCCCGAGGGAACCCTAGGTCATCCCAGCTTCTTTTCTCCCCTCCTACACCGTCTGGCTTTGTTTATTTCTAGCTTATTTTTTGTGTCAATTCTATGTCGACCCCTTAACCTCAAATTTCACAAGTTCAATAGTCAACTCGAAGACGATGAGCAATTACAGTTTGATTTCCGGCCGCCCCTGGTTATGGCGCTGCGGCCTGCGCAAAAAATTGTCGCACAGCCATTTCTGCTCCCCTGCGCCACTCGGACATCAGATGGACGGCGTTCAGGTCCCTCCTCCGGCGAGTTGACGGCTACTCAACATTGACGCTGGCTATGGAATCCGCAGCAGTCCGACCAGAATTCTAAGTCCGACCAGCATTCTGAGTCCGACCAGAATTCTATAAGTTTCGGGACTTCAACTCCATCTACCAGCATACTTGATATGACTGAAAGCTCTCCCATCTTCTCAATTGCCTACGTTCTACCCGACTCAGCCGTCGAAATCCCTGCACATCAGGATATAGCCTCACCATTCTCAAGTTCGACTCGGACGTCCTCCTTAACCCAGTTGGATATGTCACAGTCTTGCCACTACATGTCCGGAACTCAGTTGGAGTATTATGAGGCGTATGGGTATCCAGAACTGCCCATTGATGCTGGCCAGCAATATTTATCTCCTCAAAGTCCGAGCCCTTGCGAGAAGATTGCTATGCGACGGGTTGTAAATCTGCCAAAGGTAAATTCCCCCCTCCTCTTGATCACAATCAGTGACTGATATAATAACTTATCAGACAGAGCCTGCTGCTCTCAATCCCATCGCGCCTCGTAGTAAGCGCAAGCGAAATGACGTTACTGGCGAAAGTCGTTCGTTCGAAGATGCTTACCTTGTGAATCCGCCAAAGGTAAAATTTCCTCCTCCTCTTGATCGCAACCAGTGACTAATATAATAACCTATCAGACAGAACCTGCTGCTCTCAACCCCATCGCGCCTCGTAGTAAGCACACGCGAAACGACGTTACTGGCGAAAGTCGTTCGCTCGAAGATTTTTACCCCAGCGCCTGGCACGAACACGTACCTTCAATCCGAAAACGCCCACGAATCATGTCCAGAGACAAGTTGGACCTACCCGCCAACGACTCAAGCGCTCCATTCGAACGTCGCACTCAACAGCGAGACATGTTTGAGGACAAGGTGATGGGCCTAATCCTGAAAAACCTAGAGGACACCCGGGCTCTACGCCGGGAGGTTGCGAGTCTTTTTGAGAGAACCCGTCATTACTAGTATACAGTGGCTCAGTTATCGTCGGTAAACCATTATTTTGAACCATAGCATAGCAGTGGCGTTTTAAATTCACATTACTACGCTTTGGAATAGATCGTCATTCTGTTTAGCTTTGGCCTGATTTACTAGTGTAGACACTTCGAGTGAGCGTCTTCCGGGATTTAATGAGCTGACATGAACATGTGATTGTACTAGATATACATATACATTTTTTCAGATGCGCGCCGTGATCATACCCTTCAATTTAATGTTGTTCCCCACCACGCAACCTTCGGCACATCCATTGTGAATCACGATGGCGGTCGCATCGACGCCTCTGACAACAGTGATTTCAACAGTTCTCTACTAGTAGATAAGTGATAGTGTCAGTAATAAAGTCGAACTACTACTTACCGAGTATTCTCCGTTGGCGGAGATTCCGTCGTTCAAGCCGTCCGGGTCTGCGTTGTCCGAGTCGTCGCTCGCTCTGTTCGTACGGCTCCAGAGTCTTCTACGGCGCGTCGGCGCGGATACATATCATGAAGGCGGATCACGTACCTTGCTGGGTCACCTTTTTCTTCATCGCAATCTTCATCGCCCGCCTTCCTCAGGCTTTCGTGCTTCCTTACTCCGCGGATGTTGTTGTCGGAGATCTTTTTGTAGTTCCTGCCCTTCGCTCTGCATGACCTACACCTTGTCATCTTACCGATTTCATCCGGGGGCAGACGCGCCCCGCATACACCACTGGCATTTTCGCGGCGGGAAACTTTCATCGTACACGTTTCTGTGTTAAGGTTGGGCTTTTTGCGCTGCCAGTGCCACTTGGGCGGACCCGAACCGCGATCCTCCGAGTCCGAGTCCGAGATCGCCGTCGAACTAGTGCGTTTATTATTCAAACGGTTATCTGTGCCTGTCGCGTCTGCCACCGATGAATCAATCGGCTGATGAATCAATCGAGATAAACGATGTGATAACTTACTACTAGTACCCGGGCCGGTCACCGTTGCATCGATCACGGCCCTACCGCCAGCTCCGATCACAGCACCCGAGTCATTTTCAGGCATGAGTAGAGGAGGTGGTCGTGCAAGGAGACGTGCGTTTGATATTTGCACGAACACCCCCAAACTTATATAGCTTTCTGCTAAAAGGGGCACCTCCACACCGGGCCCTAGTACGAAGTGCTGAAATAATACTAGTATATCATACTATAAGGCTGTCCGTATGACTGAAGTTCAATACAAGCTGTCGATTGATAAAATGTTTTCACGTGCAATAGGCTAGCCGCTTGCGGATAACTTAAACCACTCCGCAGTATTTTAGAGCGAAGACTGATAACAATAGGCCTATGTAGTAACATTTCTGCTGTCCAGATCGAAGATCGTTAATGAGTTTCACATGATAATATTCATACTCCTAGTCAAAATTGAGTCTGGACTTGATTGAATTGTAGCGAACAAGGTACTGAACCGAATGAGGACCACTGGGCCACATCGTTTCCAACTTAGCTGTAAACCCTTGACGCCAGTCAGTCGGAGCCTGAGATTGAAAATCCGCCACATTGTCACGGCTTTCCAAGGCCTCCCTCATCCTTCGTCTGCTTTCCGAATGCAATCAAGCATTGCCGGCTTGTATTATATGGTACTATATGCCTGTGTGATTGGGCTCGAATATTTATACCGCCAACGGCTTCAAATTGGGTGTTTACAGGTAGTTACTGATCGAGTTCAATGTTTCCGTACAGATTAGTCACATGATGTTTCGGTAAGTCCAGTCGCCCGTGCCACTTGTATTCTCTCGCAATTCCATCACCAGTGATTGGGTCTTTTCGTTCCTCTTTCGTCTGATCTCTTATCTAACTGGTCATCGGAGTTCGTTATCCGCTCGTCAACTTGGCCAGGCTCGTCATGGCAGTTTGGAACTGCCCCCCAATCTCCCGGTGATCGATCGACATGCTCAGTTCACTCCGTGTCGATATCTTTCACATATTCTGACTCGGTATGCCCCTCTACCTGACGTACTCTAACATCCTTTCTACACAGACTATCATTTGTATCACGGCCACTATCCTCGAGCACACTGGATGGCTCGTATGTTTGCAATTTTTGTGAACACTTGTACTTTTGCTACGGACCTTTCTCCTCTTTGTATTCTTTTCTCCTTCACTAAACCCCCACTTAATTTCATTCTCATCTCTTCATCTCTGTTTACATTTCTATTCCTCGCTGTTGTTCTGGCATTCGTTCCTGCACTCTCGTTAACCATGGCATCACAAATGATGTCGCAATTTCGAGCGGCTTTCTCGCACATTTCCCTCAACGTCTCAAGGACAAATGCGTGCCTCTCATGGCTATCGACTAAAGGCCAATTATTTCTGGACTGATCATCCAGAACGTGATTGCTAACCTTCCCATCGATAAGTATTACGAAATTATTCCATTTAAATGTTGTTTATTTTTATTTTTATTATTCTTCTCAGTCCTGAGTCTTGATTGGTTTCGCCGTCACGACTCCATAATCTTTTGGGAAGACATGACCTTGTCTCCCATTCTCTGTGGCCTAACCAGGTCATCTCTTGCTACAGTTTCTGATGTAGGCTTCGGTCTTCAGCTCAAACCTTTCGGATCGGTTCTTCCAACTCCCCACTCAGTCTCCTGTCTCCTTTTTATCCGTTTGTTTAGGCTTCGATCTGTCCAACGCGATTCCCTTGAATGTTGTCTCGTTCGTTGGTTTAGGCTTCGGTTTTTTTACTAACACTTCCAGGGTTGATATCTTGTTCACCCCAGATCCTCATATCGTCATTCCGAGACGATTCTCGAAGTACGCTAAGGCCGACCCGCAATCGGACCTATGCTGCTATCCATCACCTACATTCATTTGCCCTTTCCCGCTCGCTCCAGGACCTCTTCCCCGGTCTCAACCACCACCACCACCACCACCACCACCCTTACCATCGCCATCCTTATCCCATCACCAACGCCTCGATTCTTCGCCACATCTCCCTCGACTTTATTCCGTATCCACTATCTCGCTTCCCAAACCATCGTCGCAAAATTGGCCAGCATTCTGACTATTCATTCATTGGAAAATCAGCCCGACTCCGAGGACGCTTGGATCGCGTTGATCACCATTCCAACGTTCAGCAATGATATCGTGGGACGTCTCCATCGCCGTCACACGACATCCCTATGTCTCATCCCTTTCGTATTGATTATTTTGCCTTTTTGTGCGTGCCGATCCTCTCGCCGTCGTTGCCACCACATCCGTGCCCATCGCTCCTGCTCATGCCGAAGAAGATCCTCCATCGCTGCACCTGCCGATGAAGACCCTCCCGCTGCTGCCCACTTCGCGCCTCCTCCACGACTTGTTCCAGTTGTATTGTTCATCCGCGTTATAGTTTTCGCAACGGAACTCTCTTCTCAACGATCATTTTCTCGCACAGAGCGCAAGGTCATTTTACATATCTCACGGACACATTCTTTTTTCAAGGGATACTCACGGTCACCCTCTATCTCCCATTCCTAATCTTCCCATGATAAGGGGGATAATGTTAGGGTTCGGTACAGATTAGTCACATGTATCGTTACTTAGTTCAGCCGCCCGTGCCACTTGTATTCTCTTGCAGTTCCAACACCAGTGATTGGGTTCCTCTTTCGTCTGATCTCTTATCTAACTGGTCATCTGGGTTCGTTATCCGCTCGTCAACTTGGCCAGGCCCGTTATATTCAAGTTGTAGTCTTATCGGGTGACGTCTTCACCGACGTCACTGTACTCTCCGCAACTGTCCAACTCCAACCCCTTACACGATCGGGAGACCACTGGACACAGGATAGTGGCCGTGGGCTCGGAAATCCCAGATTCTATCTTCCGAGAGCGTACGAGTGCCAGGACATCTAGCTATCGACTCTGACTTTCTGCATCTTCCCAAGGGCTGTATGCTAAAATGATGTCCGGTCTCCGGCAACTTACTCAAGTTTAGCATTTGATTTGATTTGATCCGCCAAATAATCACCGGAAATGACCGCAGCAAACCGCAGCAATCCTAGCATGTATTTATACAGTACCGTGTTTTTAACTTTTCATTGCACTATCGATATCTCGACTGTCAATAATTTCCTGCTTATGTCTGCCGACGAAAACCAACCTTCAAATAGCTCTGCGGGCGTATCTGGTGGCGAGAAAAGGCAATCTGGAGCTCTGGAATGGTGCCCAAGGAAAAAACTGTGCGACTCGCTTACAGGCTGGCAACTCCAACATGCTCACCATTCTTGTGTATAGCCGCGGAACAGATCCGCTCATACACTACGGCAGGCATTTTGGACGCACGGTGCACACACTCTGCACCATCAGCGCCATCATGACAAATGGTTTGTTACGTCTCGCAGATGATAGCAACACACCAGATGAAGAATACCCACCCGAGTAAGCCACTTAAATTCCAGGCAGGCCCAAATTAATTGATCACCATGTTACAGAGATCGACGATGCTTTGCTGTCTTTTGCTCCCTCGTGGAGCTGATTCCGGACCTCAAAAGACGATTATCAGAGGGTTCAGCCGAGGATGCATTGCATATAGGAACACTGGTACGTGTTATCATTGCATTCCTGCTTGACCGGCATACTGATATTTACTATTAAGATTCAGAAGGGCATCGCGGCTTCCAGGTCGGATGATACCCGAGGCCTGAAAGGGGCCATACTCGACTGGATCATCCCTCGAGGCGAGGTGCTAACCCCCCCCTTGTATCGAAATGTTAAGCACGATCGAGGATTCCATCATGATCGCACTGGGTTTTTGCTGTGTCCCGCGGAGTATGATTGGTCTAATACAGAGTTAGTGTTTTTTTGCTTTATTTGTCTATCATCTAATATGCCGCAGAATTAAAGAGAAGCTTCGCAGTGGAGAGCTTGCTTTTTCCGGAGATCTTTGGCCAAACTTTGTGTACCATGGATACAAGTCCGATGCGGTGGATCCATGGACTGGTCTCTTTCGCAGTTCTCTTCTTATCACGGTGCGTTATCATAATTCTGGGTATGGGCAAGCTAAAATTTCTCTTCCTAGGCTTATAAATTTGTGTTCACCTCGCCAAGCTCTGTGGAAAAGGAATCTAAAGCGACTCGATCAGGTAATGCTCGCATCCATGGCATGACTGAAGTCACATTGCCTTCTATTGCGTACATCGCCACCCAGGTATATCTTCAGAGCAAGCCTCACATCTACTTATCCATCGACATTTCCCTGACATGTTTAGGTCCGTTTTGCTCTGTCTTCATCAGCCATCTTTACCCGAAACGACACCAACACGGATTCTGAGCGATTCTACCATTCGATTCTTGATCTTTTCGAAGACCTGGAGGAGCAGAAGGAAGTCAACGAATTGAAGCAGTGGTGGGACAGGTATTGGTTGAATTGTAATCATTACGGGACTTTTTTTTTTACTAATGTGTTTACAGGCAAATATTTCCTGCGAAGTCTTCTGCCGGCCTTCTTCCCCAAAATGGCACCCTAGCCAAGATCAAGGAGAGACGGAAGATGCTTCAGGCACGATCACTCAATGCGCAGAACTCCTATTAGCTAAAGCTTTCAGTCAACATTGGCTAATAGCGAGAAAATTGTTCAAGGACATTCGTGACTAACTTTTATGTATTGTCGATTGCCACTGCAAAGCAGGTCTCCTATCCATACTAGTCACGCTTTCATTCAATGATATTCTGTTGCCAGAGTTTCAGCATCGCTCAAGCGTCATCCAAGATGCGGAACCTGAGATAGTCATAATTAAGTGATCAGTTGTCAACGCTTGCATATTTACCATGACCTGAGGAATGATGCTCGCATGATGCAATTATTTTCTTACCGCCAGTTCTTCATAGGCCTTATGCTATTTATGGAATGCCCCGATCTTGAAGCCAGTGACCGGCACTACCGGTCTTGTACCTGTGATCGATAGCCAACATGGTTTCGCCACTGAACAGACCGCGCAAGCATGCCCATTCCTGCCCCAAACCAAAACTATGTCGAGAAATATACAGTCTTCGGTGTCCTTTTGGTGCTTCTGAAGCCTTATGCCTTTTGCAGGATAGTCCGATTATTATAGTGTGATGACCGCTGGCCGTCAGCGTGATAGCTCTGCTCAGCGGTTGTCATCCTTACACCAACGGTACTTGTCGTCAGTCCTGTGTCGACGATCATCTCTGCAAGCATGCATATGGTTGTGAGATATAAAAACTCTACCGGCACATGTATGCTCTGCTAGAGTTTGTCAGGTGGTAAGATAGTTTCACTGATGCATCACTTGTTGCCAGACCTGTGTCGACGATCAGCTCTGCAAGCATGCATATGATTATAAGATGTAAAAACTCTACCGGCACATACATAGCTAATTATGCTCTGCTAGAGTTTGTCAGACGGCGCAACAATCCCATCGCTTAACAGGACCTGTCTGTATCTCACAATCCGCAGCATCATGCTATACTGATGTTGC
The DNA here is from genome assembly GCA_001630335.1 of Athelia psychrophila. Lineage (NCBI taxonomy): Eukaryota > Fungi > Basidiomycota > Agaricomycetes > Atheliales > Atheliaceae > Athelia > Athelia psychrophila. Next base: position 335,890 of record KV417534.1, on the reverse strand, counting down.
ATGAAGCTCCTCATCAGCCGGATAGCGTCATATCGACGGTTGCCACGATCTTTCAGCTGATCGGTTGTGCTAGTCTTTCCTCGCTGGCTGATTCTGAAAAGTCTACGCACAAATATATACGATTGTCAACCATATCGGCTAATTATGCTCTGCTAGAGTTTGTCAGACGGCGCAACAATTCCATCGCTTAACAGGACCTGTCTGGATCTCACGACCCGCAGCATCATGCCATAGTGATGTTGCTTGTAGCCCTCAACAGCCCGATAACGTCATATCGACAGTTGCCACAATGTTTCAGCTGATCGGTTGTACCAGTCTTTCCTCGCAGGCTGATTCTGAAAAGTCTACGCATGAATATATACGATTATCAACTATATTATAATAAATCTACATTTGATAGTTATTTTGCTGTTTTCAATTCATTATAAAGGATTTTCATTCGCACCCAACTTTCCCGATGTATAGGCCTTCTTGTCTTCCGCCTTCTGCAAATCGAAAGGTTTGGTGGGTTTGAGCGTTCAAAGATTCGAGGCGTGTTGTACACAGAACTCCGGTGCAATAACAGCAATACATGCTCATATAATCATATTTTTGCATTCTCATATGGCAATAGCGATTCCATTTCCTCCCTGAATCGTGCACAGCCTCACGCAATGAGCGTCGACGCGGTGGCACTATCATACTTGAAAGTGGGGGGGAATCTGCTGCTTGGTCTTGTAGTACCGCGCGAGGCGGTGGATCCGGCTCTCGATGAGGATGAGGCGGAACTTGGAGTCCTTGTCCTTGCGGTTGACCTCGAGGTGCTTGCGCACAGCGACCGCCTTTTTGACGAGGAACCAGAGGTCCTCGGGGATGGACGGTGCTAATCAAATCCACAAACAAAAAGGTATCCGTAAAGGATGGAGAGCAAAAGCGAGAGCGGATAGAGCGGGGGGAAGAAAAGAAGCAAAAGCAATCAGCGTATGAGACCCGAGGCGATGGCAGGGAAGGAGGGCGGTGACGCATCGCTGGACTTGAGCACACGCAGTATCTTGTTTCAGGTGACGAAGCGCACTTGGGGGATGCCGTGCGAGTCGCGGAGGGTCACACCGATGGAGGACGGGATGGCCCTTGCGAGCGAGCTCGATGATGTGCTCAACGACATCATCGAGGGTGGTTCGAGCCAGGTAGGGGGTGCCCGGCGGTAAGGGAGAGCGGAGGACGCTGTGGATATCTTGTCAATGCGCAATCGATATCGATATGAGACGGGAAGAAAACGCACAAATGTCCTTGCCCGGTGCGTGCATGCGACCCACGATGGATTCTGATTCAAAAGTCAGAAATGATGTAGAAACTACAGCGATGTATTCACATGTGTAGTGGGGGGGAGGGAGTCTTGAAGAGGAAAGGTCTTGACGTTGAAGGCAGCGAGCTTTGCAAGGGACAACGATCGCTTTTCAGGCAGGCCACCATGAGTCAAGTGTTTGCATTCCCATTGACTCACTTGCTTCCCATCCACGATCCCCCGGGAAGACCACGGCATCCGCGCCCTCGCTGGCTGTCGTACGGATGAGCGATACGCCGTGCTATGATCTGCACTCGGAGTCACGAATCCGATAGCGCCATGTCGAGGGAAGAAGGAAGCAGGGACGCGCCCAAATGCCGCCGAGTCTCGGCGTCGCGACGTCTATGACCGTAGCCGCTTCGTCATGCATTGTCATGCATGTGGGCCTGGGTCCTCTGCTGAGCGATGGTATGGGCACAATATCTTGTACAGGCTGAGCTATCCGCGTACTTTGCGCTCTCGTGGCCGATCGCGTTATCGGCGAGTAGTGTCACATCGGCTTTTCATGGACGACCAGCGCTAACTGTCCCGACAGCTTGTCCTAGAAACATATGGCCCCGTCCTCCCATATGAAATGTCGCCCGTCTGCGCGTGTCCACACCAGCGACGAGTGGTTCGACGCCCCACTCGACGGGTGGGTCAGCTGTTATAAGCTGTTACGTGCGTCATATCTCCTTTTTCCCTTCCCTCCTTGCCAAACGCTCACCTCCTTCCTTCTTGCTTCTTCTGCTTTTGCCTGCGTCTCCCGGCTCAACGTTCAACGTTCAACACTGGGCACCAAATGCTACCTCACCACTCAATACCTCGCCGCGCACAAAGCTGATAGCCTGCAACCGCACGGCCCTCCTCCTGATTGTATGCAACGCGCTCCCCCTCGAGATACTGTGCCTCATATTCGCTAAGCTCGGGTTCACCGCGGACTCAGAGCAGACGGTGATGACGTTCCTGTGGTCAGAATGGAGATGGTGGGCGGGATGTGACGTATGCTATTTTGGAACCGGTGCGTTTCTGCCTTCCCCCTGTTTCACTTCGATTGAGGGTGATACAGACACAGGCTATTTGAGCGAGAGGCGATCAAATTCAACGGCAACGCGCCACTGCAAACGCTGCTGTACATGGGCAAAGTCAGCAGAATCTTGGTGCCGATCGCGCTGTTCGCCCTCGCGTTCACGAACCTACGCGGCCGCGCCGTGGATCGCCCCAATTATCGCGTCCATCCCGTGCGTATCTCCGCCCTTCATCCCCTTCCCGCTTGAAGACAGTCTTTGACCCTTCGTATTATTACTTGATGCGGTCGCAGATTCGGCGCAGGCATGTACTTCGTACTCCACATTCACGTACCAGTCACCGCCTACCGCCACATCGCCACCTCCGCCATGGCCAACTCTGGCTCAAAGCATTCGGGATCAGTGAAAAGTGGAGTTGTGCGCTTCTTCGTTATGGACCTGTGACGATCTCGAAGACCACTGCGTAAACCGCTGCTGCATCGCGAGGAGGCAACATCGATAAAATTGTGAAGTTCTATCTCGAGAATTCCGCGAGGCGGGCCTTACGGTGGTGCGGCACCTTCCCGATGGATGATGCAAGCATGTTCAACAGGGTTACTCACGCTTCACAGAGCTCCCCGATGGTCTTGCACTGCTGCAGACGCGGGAAATGCCTGACGAGCCTCAGCCAGAAGTCGGATACGGCGGCGTACCACGGGCCTTTTCGTTGCCATATATTGCCATGTTCATTCCTTACACCGATTGTCGGTCGAATGAATGTGAAGAAAGATCACCAAGCCCAATCGATGTTCCTGTGCCCGGGCAACCTTGTTAGAATCTGATGGCCAAGTTCCTGCGCATCACCATGAGCACAAATAGCACTGTCCCTAAGAACTGAAGAACCCGCGGATCTGGGCCGCGCGCTTGGGGAGGACATTATCTGTGAGCCCGGCACGTCCGCATCGCTTGACGACGACGAGCAAGAGGACGGTGATGTCGGCGTGGACGATGCGCCCGCCGACAGATTTGCACTTGCACTCGCCAATGCGGTGCGGGCGGTAGCATAAGTGGCCGTAGGAGGAGGATCCTGACGCGGTAGGGGTGGAGGACACCCTGCTTCATAGGGAAGCACCGCTTGGTGTTTCCACCTGTGATGTGGAAAATGTAGCCCTTCAATCCGTCGCCAGAGACTTCCTAGGCAATATTATTATTGTTGAATACGCGGCTATAAAGGGGCGAGTTCAGATAAATTGGGAGTGTGGAGGGGGAGCTCGCCATCTCGTCGTCCAAGCATATGGAGCTTCTGGTCCTCTATGACGGCGGCAGTTTTCTCGCTGTTGAAGTAACATCGGAGTTGTTGAAGTTCGCGCCACATATAGGAGAGCGGTCGTGTTACAAGGGGCAAATGCGATAGCGTGTAATAGTTGGTAAATCAAGTAGATAAGTAAATGGCTGAAGCATGTAAGGTGTCAATGAAAAATATTGGTGTGCGCCATTGCCATAGATGAAAGAGTCACAACGGCGAGCTTAGCCGAATCAGTCGAATCAGCCTTCAGGCGCAGGTCCGAGTCAGTGTTCCGACTGCTTTGTCCCACCAGCACCATCCGATTCCACACCAACTGTGTTTGACTGGGAATGCAGTGATATATGAGTAGTACCATCAGTGCCCAGGATCGCTGTTCGACTCTTCTGGCTACAACAACTCCTTTGGCAAATGAACCACGTAACACTGGTTTTCTTCCTCTGCAAACGCAAAGTACTCCCCTTGTGCCGTCCATTTAGGCAATAGCAACCTCTCGCCACCTGCCGGATTGTGCATTGCGATGCTTTCCATGATCAAATGCACCTTGAATTTACCGCGTGTGAGTCCTATCGCGCCGGCGAGACTGTCCGGGAGAGGACACAGATCACCAGTAGAGATGTTGTGCGCTTGTGCATGCCCCTGCGTTTGGGCGACGAGAAATGCTCCCATGTTGCTGGACAAGAAAGCGATGCTGACCCATGGGTCGGACCCTCGAGGTTCCTGTATAGACCACATGATGTCGCCGGTTTTGGAATTCCATACATACACATCCCTCTGTTCGGAGCAGCTGGCAATCTGTGAACCATCCGGGGAGAGTGCCACTGATACGAGGGAGGTGAAATATTCGCTACAGCTGGGGTGGTGTATTTTTGTGATAGTTCGGTTGCCTTTGATAGCCATGACATTCCACAGTATCACCTCTCCGGTACGACAACCCGAAAGCAAACGCGTCCCGTCCTTGGACCATGCCACAGCATTCACATACTTTCCGGATCCTAAGTACCTGAGGGGACTAATGACCTGAGCACCGGACACAGGGTCCCAAACATGGACAGTTGATATGCTTGTTCCACATGCGAGATGTGATCCGTCGTAAGAGAATACAACAGAAAAAACGGAGCAGCCGGCTGGATTTTGAATTGTCAGAAGCTTGTCGCCTGTTGCCGTGTTCCAGACGGCAAGGTCGATATATCCGGTGACAAATCGCAGACCATCAGTAGAGAATGCCATGCTGTTGATCCTCCCATGCAGAGGGGACACACGCAAGACCGATGGATTGACCAGCGAGTCGTGGAATAGTTGATGGAGTATGGAATGGGATGGAAGTAGTGGAAGGGCCGTGTAGTAGACATAGAGAGGGTGCTCTGCGATATCGACAGCGAACTTGCTGGCAAGGTCGATTGCTTCAATGACAAGATCCTTGAGACTTTCGTCCTCGAACATATTCTCCTGGACAATGATCAGATGTTTGTAATGTTCAGTGATCGTAAGTTGTACCTCAAGCCATGTTGCAACCCGTTGCAGTACAGGCACTATATCCTCTGATTTCTTCAATGAGCTCATAGCTTCAAACCAGTGGAGAAGATGGGTACGGAGGAAGACGACCACGAGCTTCTCCATCGCTCGTGATTCGAATGTATCGTCAGTGCATATATGGCCAACCCAGAATTCGCACGCATATGCCAGCTCCTCTGGCAGCACATCTGCGGTTAGGGGGGCTGAGAGTGACCGAATGTTGGACATATTATGTTTCAAGCCAGCGTTCATTCTTTGGAGACATATGGTAGCGGGTCCCGCATTCAGCCCGGGCCGCACCGGCCCATGCTCGAAGTACCAAATATCGAGCCCGCATCGTTCGCGGCTTAACAAGAAATCCAAAAATGATGGGTGGAGGATTTGGACGACAGATCCATGGGACAGAACAGAGCCAAGGCGCCGTACTGTCACCATTACTGGTGGTGAAAGAGGTGAAATAGAGCGATCGAGCAAGTGATGGATAGCTGTCGTTGAAATTGCGATGGGCCATCCCAGGATGGTGCCCATGATAGCGCGAAAATCCGACACGAAATCAGCATCCGTCCAGTCTCCTGCGGATTTCAAAGCGGCCTTGTACAGTTTATCGAGCGGCGCGGTTAATTCCGGGGTGGATGTGAGTGGTTGTACAAGCAGCAACTGCAGTCGCTGCGGCGGACTGTGCGCATCAAGGAAATTGCTGGCGCTGACAGCCCACGCGAAAAAACCGAAGGCTCGAACACTGAGGTCCACGATCGCCGCCCGGCCCGGCCAGTCATCTTGCAAATGTTTGTTCTTGCGTTGGATCTGTTGCATTCGGAACGTGAAGTAAGCAGCTATGTCTGTATGGCTGCTGGAGCGAAGTTCCCGGCTCCTTATGTGAGGATGCAACACGGTACTAGTGACGGCGTCGAGAATGCCATCCACCGTGCGGCTCGTGATGATGAATCGAAGGTTGGAAGGAAGGCTCTTGGTTCCACCGATGAGAAGATTCTGAAGGCTCGCCCAGGCATCCGGCTGTTCATATTCATAAAGTCCATCAAGCACAACGACGATAGGACCTTCCCCGGGTAGGCTAGGTATCGATGCGAGTGGTTTGACGATCAACCTGTCGAATTTGTCGGAAAGGGATGCTCGCAGCACCGAAGCTTTTGGACCATCATTGATAGTCTGGGTGATTGAAGTTCTTAAGCGACCATCATACTCCGCCAGTTGACGTGCAAGTGATTTCACTGCTCTGGATGGTTCATTCTGTTCCGGTGATGCTCGGTCAAAACCAACAAAGGCACCAAGGCGCCCCATCTCAGAAAAATGGTGGGCGACTGTTGCTGCCACAGCACTCTTCCCCGTTCCAGCAGCGCCATACAGCCACAGAACATTATCGTCATCACCTTGCGAAGGGTTTGATGCCCATCCAAGGATTTCATCGATGACGTCGCAACGGGTACCAGGGAGACAGCATGGAAGGCCCCCCAAGTCCACCCCACATGAACCCAGTCGGTCGAGTGTTTGATTCTCCACTATATTATTTCATAGTGTAAGTGAAGCGGACGAAGGGCCATAAGGTGGTGCTTACCAAGAGTGGCCACGTCCGTTTGTATGCGGAAGCAGACGACAGCAACATGAACGGTGACATTGGTGTTGAATTGATTGTGGAGGTAGGTAAGACTCCGCGCCATCGCCGCGACTTTAGCTGGTGTAGATGCACCCATAGTCTCTCTAAGACGTCGGCCTATGATGACATCAGATTGGTCCACATTCCGCGGTACCATGTCCGGCATAACGAAGGTCTCGTACCTCCAAACCCATGGCCACTGTACTCCCGAATGAAGTTACCGCATTCAGCAGTCTGGATGAGAATTTGTTGGATGGTCTTTTCGAGATTCTGTACCTTTGAAGGCACTGCTTCCATGGCGTCAACGAAGCTGTAAACATCTTGCATCGTTTGGAAGAGATCGGCTACACTCTGGTCTATCGCCACTTGGGCAACAATGATCTAGTGATTGTGCATCCAGTAAGAAAATCATATATACGCAATAACATCTAACGAGAATTATCCATACCTTGCGTGTTGTAGATAGCATATTCCAAGCTACCCTCGCATATGGATGAACCTGGGTATGAAGTGAGCGGACAGCCTCACACACATCGCTTTTCGGGAAGGAAAACATACCTCAGCAACCGCGTCAGCTATCCGCATGAAGTTTTGCAGTTTATCGAGAACATTTTGAATAGATTGAGCAGCCATAGCTGGGGGTGTTGGAAAAGAGATGGCGAGTAGGCCATCAACGGCATCGATGCAGCCTCTCGTAACTGCCATAGCTGTGCTCGGGCGCCGTGCCAGGGCCAAGGCCAACTGCTGGGCCTCGTCGACGCTCCAGCTCCCACTTCTGGACAGTGAAAAGCGGATCTTGATATGGCCTTTAGGCCTGGATTGAATGTCATGGAGATTCAATTCTGCAACTGCGACCGAAAACAAGTTAGTGAAATACAATGTAGCGCGAGCATACATGTTTCACCTTTCCCGTATCGGCAGAGCTCAAGCAGTTCGCTAATCTTGATATCCGACGCGCATATCAAGGATGTGGAGTGTACAGCAGAATCGAACAATTGCAGCGATATTACGGAGGACTTTTCACGCGCCTCGCTGCATGTAATACATAATTCAGGTCCGCGGTTCAAGCTGCGATAAAGGTGGGCGACTAACGTCTGAAAAGTCTCTTTCCATTCCGGGCTCGAGCTACTCATGCAAATTTTGGTCTGTACGTTCACGTCTTCGACTGTTGCCTTGACAAACACATTTCGCAGAGGCTCGCCGAAAATTGTAAACCCCCGTAGCGGCAGATCACTGGCACTGATAACTGTATATCATTGTCAGGTATGGATACCCACCATAAAATTGGCTACTCACTTTGCAAAGTATATGCGACTGGTGGTGATTGTGACGACATGGGTGCGGTAGTGAAATCGGGTACCTATATCGATTCAAAGGGCTCCTTATACGAGCAACATATTGCAGCCACGACTCTTAGGAGTCATCGGAGCATGATACGGCTATGTGTGACGATTCGACCGCAGAAGAGCAGATTGGGCAGATTGCAGCTGATCAGGGAAGGTCCCGGCACCTTGGTAGCATCCCGCTCGGAATTCTCCCTTCCCATTGTCATGTCGCCACAGTGAAATGCAAGTGCAATAGCACCCTTTCCAGTTCATCCCGGGTGCATGGCCGGCTGCAGCCGCACATTTATCCCTGGCATCTGGACCCCAAAACACGGTCTTGTCGCGCGTCCGATTCCTAAGTGGCCGAGTCTGGCCTAGGTGTGGTCTTGGAGCGGAGATAGGAGAAGGGGCATGTTGTGAGCTTGGGTACGCTCTAGGTCGTGGTGGGTGCTGACTCATTCCATTTGAGGTTCCATGATCGTTCCTACAATGGAATTGCTGTGCTTCTTCGCTGGTGCGTAGAGACCATGCCACGCGGGATACACCATGTACTATTTTCTGAACGAAGCCATCAGCCAGGCGGTTGCATAGGATATTCCCATTGACTCACCTCTTTCCCATCCACGATCCCCTGCAGTTGATACTCCGGAAAGATAACGCCATCCGCACCCTCGCTAACTGTCGTGCAACGATATCCCGTCCTATCTGCATGGCAGTGCACTCGGAGTCACGCATCCGATTGGGCCATGTCGAAAGAAGAAGGAAGCAGACACGTGCGCCGACGCCGAATATGGAGAGTCGTCATCTGTCAGTGTCACTCATTCATCCGCGTCTTCAAGTCTTTGTCATGGGTCTCGGTCTCCTAAACATCGAGCCATGCGTTCTTGGCGTCGAGTGCCTTTGCGATGACAGGCGTGCTTTGGTCTCTTTCGCGAACTTTACCTTTCCTGCGAGCGTGCACGTGTGCACTTTCCTGCGCTTTTTCTCTATGCGAGCTTGTGATCTTCGATCTTCTTGCTGCGAGCTTTCTGTTCTTTCGCGCGAACCCCGGCGAGCGTCCCCGTCCCCGTCACTCGACGTCTTTGCCCTTCCCCTCCCATCCCCAGTGCTGCCTTTAGCTAACTGACTCGCAATAACAGAGGTGCTCGCTTCGTCACCACTCTCTGCGGCTCCGCCTTCCTTTCTTGCACTCTTCTGCTTGCTCCTTCTTGGAGGAGGTGCGTTGCAAGCAGAGCTCGTTGCGGTCAAGGGATGTATGAGCTTGGGAGCTATGTGGGTTGCGCTGCATTTCTACGCGCGTTTCCTTGCCCTGGGTGAACTTGCGCGCACGTCTGCAAGCTTCCCAGCTCTTGTTGGCCGCGCTTGATCTGTGCCCTCTCATTCCCGGGAATAGAGCATAACCTTCTCGGCACTACCCAGGACCGACCACCTCCCTTCCATCCCTTGCCTGATTTGAACGCGACTGACGTCTATCGATGCTTTCACTGACCTCGCTTTTCTCCGAGCCCAATGGCGGTATACACCCCTTCTTCGGGCCCATCCTCGGCCCGCTTGTCGGCGGCTTTATCAGCAAGAATGAGGCCTGCGTTGGACGTGAAGGGTGCGTATCATATGAGTGTTTGTCGAGTTGCTGTTGTTGTGGGCAGTAGGTGTCGGGATTTATCGAGTGGTCCTCTCAGCAAAGCTCACGACTCAGCAGTTTTACAACGCGAGCAGAGCGAGCAGTTACCATCTGCCCCCTCCATCTCATCTTCCCATCTTCCGGCTGGTAACCAATACTAACTAGCGATTTCGCAGCTCGTCCCAGAAACATACGCCACCGTCCTCCACAAATGCAAAGTCGCCCGCCTGCGCATGTCCGCTTCCGACGAGAGGTGTTACGCCCCGCTCGACGGGAAGGACATCAACCTAATCAGGGTGGTGGTAATCAGCTGTTACAAACCGTCCCGTGCGTTTCTTCTCCCTTCCCTTCCCATCCTGCTAAACGCTGACCCCTTCTTTTTTTCTTTCTTCTTCCAGGATCTTTTCCCGGATCAAAACTGAACGCCCAACGTTACCTCGCCACTCACTCCCGCACTGTGTACAAAGCGGATGACCTACGACCGCATGGCACTCCTCACCGCCTGGAACGCGCTCCTCCTCGGGATACTGTACCTCGCCGTCCAGGTCTTCCAGTTCATCTTTGACGAGCAAGGGTTCCGCGCGGATTAGACGGGGACGATGTTCCTGGGGATCGAGGTTATTTTGGAGTCGGTGCGTTTCTGTCTTCTCCCTGCCTCCCTCTGTCTAGCTTCGATCCGCTTGTTCTTTCGCTAGGAGCGCGAGCTGACAATAAAGGACCAGGCTATTCGAGAAAGAAACACTCAAGTCCAACATCCGCCCTCCACCAGAAACCCAGCTGCACATGGGCCATGTCGGTGGGATCCTGGTGCTGATGAATTGCTCGCCCTCACGCTCACGACCTACGCGTCCGTGCCGTGGATCATCCCAAATTCCAATTATAGCCTCCGTCCCGTACGTGTCTCCGTCTTCCTTCCTGCTTGGCTGCGGTCCCTGACCCTTTATATATGAAAATCCAAGATTCTACTACGAGCTTCGGTTGTTTATTCTGAGCTGAGCGCTTTTGAGGTCTCTTATTCCATTTTCCTAATGCCCGCTACATATCTGTCTTAGCACCCAATATGCTGTGCTTGTGCGAAATGTCCACGGCTCACATAATTTGAATCACGACGGTCTGTCATCATGACGGTTGGATTACGCCGAATATTTTGGGTATGTGAATTGACCTCATTTAAAACGAGGAGCAGTGCATGTATACTCGAGTATTAGGATAGCTTGGATGCGCCGCCATTAACATGTGGCACAGATTCTCCAATGGTGTAATTTATATAGCTCAGCAGAACTGCATCGGTGGTCGATGGGAGAGGGGTGTTTGTTGTTGTACCCGTCAGTATTTCATGATGCCATTGAAACGTGTATCGAACTCAGGGATCTTTGAGCATTTCAAGCATCACCAGGTGAGACTTGACCGATGTCCCCATAACTGTCCTGTCAACGAAAACCTAGTTCCGTGGACAAATTAAATTCTCCGGTGGTGGTAGGGTTCGTCTTATTTATGTAAAGCATCCCTTGAAGGTGTAATCTCAATTTTTGATTCTCGTCATCAGAAGCTGAACACAGCATTCTGGCTTCATGAAAGCGTAAAGAAAATGGATTGCAATACGAATAGCGAGATGAGCGATGGATAAATAGATGCAGTTCACTGCTACGCCATATGTTGTGTTTTTGCGAGATCTCCACGGCTCACATAACTTGTATCACGATCTTTCATCATGTTATAGCGTATATCTTGAGTACGTGAATAGATTATTACACTTGCCTTGGGTCGGGGTCTGGGTTCTCAGGTAGATCCGAGATGTAGTGGAATTCTTTAAAATATATCGGGCTTCTGCGTCCTGTTGGTACTGGTCGCCTGTGCAGTCGCCATTGCGCTGTCCGCACGCCCAGAGGGTTGGATTTGGTATATTGCATACAGCTCTGAGATTAGCTGTCACGAAACAGTTCAGTGTGTACTGGATTCATGGATTCAAAACAATGCCAAAACTGAGATCATCGACATCGATATCAGAGAATAAGACAGACATCTTTTAGAAGTTCCCTTGGACCTCTATCATCGCCCCAGACCAAACACAATCTGTTCAATGGTAAAGTATCAGCGGGAGGAAGGGAGCGGACGCAAACAGAATGCTCATGTTTTCAATCGCTTCCCCGCGGGTGTTGGAAACTCAAGCTTATTATTGAGGTTAAGAAGTACACGTCGTGTCATAGATGTTATCATTACACTGTGGCTATACTCCTTCTCATTGTGCCGCACTTCAAGGCCAATCCTCGCACCCAGAGCCAATACCTAGAACATCATTAGTATCAGCAGGGTCTTCGTCGTACTGTCCACATCACTCACCGCAATCAGCCATGATCAACCTCTTCTGCTTCCCGCCCACCGCCAGTCGAGCGTCTGCAGGTCCTCCTCCGTGCGCCTCTTCACGGCGGCCACGGTACCAATGTAGTTCGATGCAATTCGTGCGAGAGTCGCCAACTTGGGGAGGACCACGATGTCCTGCGCCACCGTGACCAGCAAAGTCAGCTCCAGGAAGAAATCGGGTGGCCGCTGTGGCACTCACGTAGATAACCAAGGAGCTCGTCCGATGTCTGGAGCCTGTACTTCTTCGCGATTGCGGTCGCAGTGTCATCCGTAAGCAGCGCGGAGTTGGTTGGTCCCAAGGGGGAGTATGCCTGCGCGACGATCGTTTCCGACTTGGGGTACGCGAGGAGGTTGAGCTGGGGGTGTACAAGCGAAGCTCGAGCTGAACGTGGCTTTATATGAGCGCGCCAGGACTGGATGCGGCGGGGGTTCGATACATACCCTGTTGGCAGTGGGCGTGATCTCGGCTGTTGGAAGGATCTCCTCGAGAAACTTCTCCTAGAAGTTGGATCTACCGATGGCTGCGCGTGCATAGAGAATAAGCGACGACATGGGTGGGTTTGCTCAACCTTTACCCTGCCTGTATAGCTCTTAGTAAGCCTTCTTGTAGCAGCGAAGCGGGTTGAATGGAACCAAGCTCGCCTTTCTTGACCAGAGCCTGCATGATCTTCGAAGTCTGGATCATTTTCCAGTTGATGTCAATGTTACGAGGGTCATCGAGACACAATGGGATGAGATTGTCTCCATAGGGATATGGAGTTGGGCAGATGATACGTCACAATAGAGCATGAGATTGACGGGTGCGACCGCGGCGAAGACGAGAATGAAAATCCGAGGCTTATGCGGCGACGGTTCTGCGTATCGCATGTCAGCATCACCCTGCACCCAAGCGTATGACTGCGGTGACTCACTTGTGCGACGCCTTGACCGCGGCGACGTCGGCCTTCTTTTCCCTCACGCGCTTCGCGATGAGCACATCATACTCCATCTGCTCCTTCTGGTGCTCGATTCTTCTTTGCTTGGGTGAGTGGAGGTGGCGGCGGCGATGCAGCCGTAGGAGGGTGACCAGCCTCTGGATCTTGGGCGCATTGGTGTACGGCTTTGCGGCCGCCTTCTTCGCGCTTGTTACCTCCCTCCGCACCACATTCCTACTTCTTCGCATCATCCTGCTTGCTCAAACTGAAGAACCTGCGGAACTTGGTCGAGGGCTTGGGGCCGATGATGATGTCGACGATGCACCCGCGGATAGACTTGCGCCCGGGGTCGTCGGTGCGGCGGGAGTGGTAGCAGGAGTGGCCGTCGCAGAGGAGCTTGACGCGGTAGGGGAGGAGGACAGCGTGCTTCATGGGGAAACCCTGATTGTCGCTACCGCTTGTGAGGTGGAAGATACAGCCATTCTATTCGCCGCCGGGGACCTCCTGGGCGATTAGAATACGTGGCTGTGAAGGAATGAGTTGAGAGATACTGGGAAAGGGCGGCAGGGGGGACTTACCGTCGCATCTCGTTTCTCTCCTGCTTATTTTGCTGGAGAAGCAATTGTGCATTGGCCTCGCAGAAGGATGCCCTATAATCGCTCTAGAGGCCACTTCGGCGACGTTCGGCCCCTCTGCGCCGTTGGTAGATTCCCTTGAGAAGAATATCGCAGTGGGCGGTCTTGACGTGCAGCGATTGGTGGTCGTGAGTTTTGCAGGGAGGCCATGTGTCGTCATTGTGGATTGGTGGATGACATCAGGGTGGCCGCTAGACAGGCGTGTCAGAGACGTGGATTACAGGTCAAAGTAAGAGTTGGACGAGGAGCTATGCTGTGGACGATTGAATGGCTCAGAACGTGGGAAGCAAACTGTCACTGCTTGGGCACTGCAGCTACTACGCCACCTCAAGCTTCACACTCCCCAGGCGATGCGTATTTGAGGCGCGAATGAATAAGGATCTGGAGCTTCCGGGGTCCTCTCTAGCAGCGGCAGTTTGCTCAACGTCGGAGCAACGTCGTAATCAACCAAAAGCGATCCGGCTTACGAATCAGGCGCAGGTTCGAGTTGCGACTGCTTTGTCCCACCAGCACCATCTGATTCGACACCAACTGTATTTGACTGGGAATGCACTGATATATAGTACCAGTAATGTCTAGGGCACTGATCGACTCTTCTGACTACAACAACGACTTTGGCAAATGTACCACGTGACACTGGTAGTATCCGTTTGAAAACGCGAAGTACTCCCCCTGTACCACCCATTCAGGAAAATCCCTATTCTCTATGGCCTGCGGGTAGTGGTTTTTAATGCCTTCAATGAGCAAATTTACCATGTGATCATCCCGTGTGAGCCCTACCGCGTCGGCGAGACTGTGCGGGAGAAGACATAGCTCGCCCGTAGAGGCGTCATGCACTTGTGTGCGCTCCTTCGTTTTGACGACGAGAAATTCCCGCGTATCGCTGGACAAGAAACTGATACCGCCCGATGGGTCAGAACCTTGAGGTTCCTGCACTGACCACACGATGCCGCCGGTTTTGGAATCCCATACATGCACGTCCCCCCGTCTTGAGCTACTGGCGATCTGGGAACCATCCGAGGAGAATACCAGAGAACTAAGGTGGTTCTCTTCGCTACAGCCGGGGTGGTGTATTTTTGTAATAGGTTGGTTGCCGTTGGGAGATGTAATGTTCCATAGTATCACCTCCCCGGTCTGACAACCCGAAAGGAAACACTCCCCGTCAGTGGACCATGCAACGACATTCACAACTCTGCTGGATCCCGAGTGGCTGAGGGGACCGATGACCCGGGCGCCGGTCATAGAATCCCAGACATAGATAGTTGCTTCGTCTGTTCCACATGCGATACGTGATCCATCGCACGAAAATACTACAGATCTTGTGAAGTCTGGGGTATTCGTGTCTGCCATTCTGAGAAGCTCTTCGCCTGTTGCCGCATCCCAGACAACAGCATATTTATTGTAAAATCCGGTCACAAGTCGGCGACCATCGGTAGAGAATGCCATGCTGGTGATACCTTCACCCCGATGCGACACAAGCAGGACCGATGGATCCGCGAGGGAGTCATGGAATAGTTGATAGAGCATGGAATGGGAGGGAAGTAATGGAAGGGCCGTGTGGTAGACATAGAGAGGGTGCTCTCCGATCTCGGCAGCGAACTTGCGAGCAAAGTCGATAGCTTCGATGACAAGATCCTTGAGGCTTTTGTCCTCGAAGGTATTCTCCTGAACAATGGATCAGATAGTCGGTAATGTTCAGTG
>KV417534.1:272154-307634 GCA_001630335.1 Athelia psychrophila | reverse complement strand
TGAATATGGCATCAGATTGATTACAATTCCGCGGCACCATGGCCAGCACCATGACCGGCATCACGAAAGTCTCATACCTGCAAAGCCATGGCCGCTGTATTCCCGAATGAAGATGGCACATTCGACAGTCTGGATGAAGATTCGTTGGATGATATCTTCGAGCAGCGGTATCTTTGATGGAACTGCTTCGAGTGCGTCAACGAAGCTGTAAGTGCCTTGCATCGTGCTCGCGAGATCGGCTACACTCTGGTCTATCGCCACTTGCGCGACAATGATCTAGCGATTGTTTATTCAGTAAAAATATATAATACTCGGCAGTAAAGTTTAACGAGGAATAGTCATACCTTGTGAGCCGCGGATAACACATCCCAAGCCAGCTTCGCATACGGATGAACCTGGGCATGAAGTGAGCAGACAGGCTCACAGACGTTGCTTATACTTGCGGGGGCAACATACCTTGGCAACCTCGTCAGCTATCCGCATGAAGTGACTCAGTTTATCGAGAACATCGACAATGGACTGAGAGACCGCATCTGGTGGCACGGTTGGAACAGAGACGGCGAGCAGGCCATCGATGTCATCGATGTAGCCTCCAGTTGCTTCCATAGCTGTGTTTGGTGGCTGTGACAGTACCAAGGCCCACCGCTGGGCCTCATCGACGATCCAACTCCCATTTCCGGATAGTGAAACGTGAATTCTGATACGCCCTTTGAGCCTGGATTTAATGTCACGGAGATTCAATTCGGCATCTGCGATAGCAAATAAATTAGTAAAATACAACCTAGCGCGAGCATACATGGCTCACCTTTCCCGTGTCGGCAGAGCTGAAGCAGGTCGCTAATCGTGATCACCGAAGCGCATATCATGGATGTGGAGCGGAAGGCGGAATCGAACAACTGCAACGACAATACGGAGGACGTTTCACGCGCCTCGCTGCGTGTCAGATATAATTCAGCTCCGAGATTCGAGCTACGAGAAAGGTGGGCGACTGACATTTGGAAAGTCTCCTTCCATTCTGGGCTCGAGGTACACAGGCGGGATTCGGTCTGTACGCTGCGGTCTTCGACTGTCGCCTTGACAAGAACATTTCGTCGCTCGCCTAAGATTTTGAAGCGCCGTGGAGGTAGATCATTGACGCTAATGACTATACATTGTCGTTCAGGTATGGTCACCCGTCATAACATTGGTCACTCACTTTGCAAAGTATAAGCAACGGGTGATGATTGTGGTGACATTGGTGCGGTAGTGAACTTGGGTGCCGGTATCGCTTCAAAGAGCTCCTTATACAAGCAACTGATCTCAGCTATGCCTCATGTGAGTCACCGGAGCATGAGGAGGCTATGTACTTACGATTCAATCGCAGAAAAACGGATAGGGTAGATCGCAGCTGATCAGGGGAAGATCTCGGCACAAGGAGGCCTTGATAGCGTCCCGCTCGGAATTCTCCCTTCACACTGTCATGTCGCCACATGTACAGTGAAGCAGGTGAAATACACCTAGAATGGAAGGTAGAATGGCCGGCTGCCGCCGCATGTTGATCCCTGCTATCTGGACCCTAAAACACGGCCCCGTCGGGCATCAAACTGTATCGACAAGGTAGCCGTTAAACGCGACATCGCTGACCGTCGTGTGGATGAACGATACGCCGTCGTATCATCTACACTCGGAGTCAAGAATCCGATGCGCCTTGTTGAGGGAAGAAGGAAGCGGACAGACGCCGAAGCTGGAGTCGTCATCAACTGTCAGCGTCACGCATTCCCAGCGGCCGCGTCTTTGTGAAGTCCTTTGTCTTGATCTTGTCTTGGTCTCCTGAACAGCTGCAGACTGAGCTACGCGTTCTTTGCATCTGCCTATGGCGCTTTCCTTTCCCTCTTTGCGAGAACAGGCGAGCTTTCGCTTCTTTCACGAACTTGACCTTTGGAGTCTGGACCCCGCGAGCATGGCCGCTTTCCTGCGATTTCTCTCTACGCGAGCGTGCAATCTTCAACTTTTGCTTTCTGGGAGCCTTCTTTTCTTTTGCGCGACCCCGGCGAGCACTCCCTCCCCATCCCCTCTACGCCCCCAAAGCTGCCAATCACAGAGGTGTTCCTGATCTTCCGCTCCGTTGTCTGTCTCCGCGGCTCCCTTTCTCTATGTCGCGGGCGTTGTGAGCGACATGTTCCCAAATAAGTCCGTCACCGAGTGCATCCTTTACCTGCATTCGTCTTCCCTCCTTAGAGGTGGGCGGGGGGTCACGAGCAGAGTTCGCTGCGGTCAAGGGCTCTATGAGCTCGCGAGCTATCTGGGTTGCTCTGCATGCCTGCGAGCGTTTCCTTGCCCTGGGTGAACTTGCGAGCATATCTCATCTGCACGCTTGTCAGCTTCTTGTTGGCCGTGCTTGGTCTGTACCCTCTCATTCCTGGGCATACATCATAATCATTTCGATACTACCCAGTCCAAACCACCTCACCTCCCACACTTGAACGCGCGTGATGTCTGTTGGTGCCATTGATGCTGTCACTGACACTGTTCTCCTCCCAACCCGATGGCGGTATACACCCTCACCCTTGCGGCTTCATCAACCAGAACATGGCCGGCGCTAGACGTGGCCCGGTGCAGATCACATGGGTATTTGTCGAGTTGCTGCTTTTGTTGGCGGTAAGTGGCCTGCTTTGGCGAGCGGTTCCCTCCTTCCCGCCTTGTATTCAGGACCAACGCTAACCTTCCCGCCAACTCGTCCTAGAAACATTTGGCCCCGTCCTCAAATAACAAGCCGGCCGCCTGCGCACGTCCCACGTCACCGAGGGGTTCTATGCCCCGCTTGAGGCCAACATTACAAAGGGCAGTAGTGGTCAGCTGTTATAAGCCGTTCCGTGCGTTTCTTGCCTTTCCCTTCCTTTTCTGCCAAACGCTCACTTTTTTCTTTCTTTCTTTCTTTCTTCTTCTCCCGCCTTCTTCTGCAGGCTCAACACCGGACACTCAGCGCTACATCACTACACACTGCCGCGCCACGCACAGAGCTGATGGCGTATGACCACATGACCCTCCTTCTCAACGCATGGCACGCGCTACTTCCCAGGATCGCGTTCCAGGCCTTCCCGCTCATCTTCGCTAAGCACGGGTTCAGCGCTGAGCAGACGGGGATGACGTTCCTGGGCATCGGGGTGGGGATGGTGGGCGCGATATGCCGTACACCGTTTTGGAACCGGTGCGTTTCTGTCGCTTTCCTCAGTTTCCCTTGTTGCTTATTCTTCTGTCGGTTGGAGCGTGAGCTGGCGACACAGGACCAGGCCATTCTGGAGAGACAAACGCTCAGGTTCAACGGCCGCCCTCCACCGGAGGCGCGGCTGTACATGGGCCACGTCGGAAGGATCCTGGTGCCGATCGGGCTGTTCGCCCCCGCGTGCACGACCTGCACGTCCGTCCCGTGTGTATCTCCGTCTTCCTTTCCGCTTGAGAACAGTCCCTGCCCCTTTATTTATGAAACGTCGACACTCTACTGCGAGCTTCGGTTGTTTATTCTGCTCTTAGCGCTTTCGAGGACTTTCTTAATGATCGCTACATATCTGTTTTAGCACCCAATATGTTTTGCTTGTGCGAGATCTCCACGACTCGCATAATTTGAATCATGCTGGTCTTTAATCATAACCGTTTGATCACAGTGAATACATTGGGTATGTGAATAGATCGCTACCATTAAACCGAGGACCAGTGTATGGTATTAGGACGACCCGGAAGTCGCAGAAAATGACGCGGACATTCGAGAGAGTTCATACAATGTCTCAACCCGAACCAAAATTACGCCCAACATGCTTTTCGTTGGACCGACCCAAGAAGATGTGCCCCGCATCAACCAACGGCGCAGGCTCTCCAATGGTGTAATTTGTACAGCTCAGCAGAACTGCATTGGTAGTCGATGGAAAAACATGTATTGAATCCAGGTGGCTCGATGTCCTGCTTCCGTGGACAAATTAAACTCGCCGGTGGTGGTGTGGTTCATTTTCTTTAGGGCGTCCCTTGAAGATGTGAGCGCCCGGTATGCAGCTCAAACCGAAAACATGGTCTCTGTACAGTGTGGTCTCAATTTCAGAGTCTCATTATTATCAGAAGCTGAACACGCCATTGTGGCTGTATGAAAGCCTAAAGGAAATGTATTGTAATGCGAATAGGATAGGCACATTATGAGCGGTAAACATTAGTTACGAGGATATGATACAGCATAGCATATAGCAAAGACGGGAGTAAGGCAGAGATGATGTGTAGATAGTGAGCAGCGAACACGAACAAGTATCCGATATAATGCTGAAAGATGCACAGTGGGAATACGGAGTATAGGATGAGAGCACAGACGGAAAAGCTGATTCGAGCTGTGACAGGGATGAGCACATAACGCGGATATGTAATGTGATCTATGCGCGATTGGAAAGTCGGCCACAACGGGGCAAATGGGCTATCCGAATCAATCAGCATCGTTCACGCACGAGAACGCCGGGCAGGATGTACTTACGAAGCTATCCCTCGGGTCCATACTCTTCTCATCCTTCCCTTCCGCCGCATCGACCTCAAAGTTCCTGGCGAGGCATCGTCATCATCGCGAGCGCCATTCCCCCCAATCCACGATCCCATGCGGAAAGGCATTATATGCGCCTGCATCTGCGCGAGTTGGTCCTCGATCGCGGAGAGCCACCGGTCTGGGTCTGGGAGGAAAGTGAGTGCCGGGGGGAACGCGGTGGGGTCGCGGGTGCATGGACCAAGCCTGGGTGGCGACGACGGTGCCGGGTGGGAGTGAGTAGTCCATGAGGTCGAAGGACTAGTGGGAGACACTGCTTTTGGAGGTGGGAGGGAAGGACGCGCTCTGGAAGACTGGGGACTGCACCATGCACTCGGAGATCTAGCGGGGAACGACGATGTTAGCCAGCTGGTATTGTAACGAAAGTGGCAGTTAAACGCACCATCTTTGATGAAGGGGCTAAGGTACGGAAGGTGCTGCAGGACTCTGATGTCGGGGATCGCCAGGGGCTCAGGCATTGAAGCGTCGGGCTCAGCTTGGAGCTTCGCAACGGTGTCCGGACTTCGGCTCATCTCCTAGAGGAAGTACGAAAGGGAAATGGTCGCAGTATCTGTGCCAGCCATCCTGGAAAGTCAAAGTCAGAGCATGATCTGGACGGGAGAAGGGGACGACGAACATCTGTGGCATGACCTCGGAAACGATGTCGCGATCGGGGGCGATCGGGGATACTCTCGCTAGCAGAGTACTTGGCCTGCGACAGGCACGAAAGGAGAGGCGTCTTGCTGTCGAGGGTCTATACAGGCCTGAATTCTCGTCAGTAGCGATCGAAAAGCAATGGGAGGAGGAGGAAGGATTACCTTGACGAGGCCATGAGTGAAGCCGTGGATCTCGGGCTGAAAGAACGCGAGGTGGTTGGAGGCATAATGAGGTGCGTATATCCTTTTGCGCATAGCGGGGGAACGTGTTCAAGGATAATCAGCCTGCGCTCAAAAGTTAACAACTACAGTGCCGGTATACTGTCAGAATACGCACGCGTTTGTCGTTGTGGGGCCAGATGTAGCCAAAACGCGGGTTACGCGCGTCTGAATCGCCTTGTAAACGGCCGTCTTGCCAAATTGGTGCATCGAGTAGGCATTCTTGCCGGACGAACATCCTTAAAGACGACCTTATTTGGTCCAACACGCGCGACGGGTCTCCTCGATGGTCTTGCACTACCGTAGACGCGTGACATGCCTGACGAGTCAGGAGTCGGATACGGCGGCGTACCACGGACCAGGGATGCCCCTGAGAGGAGAAGAAAGGCTTGAATATGGCGCGGAGGAGGATGTAGCAGACGACAGCGTAGAGCGCGAAGAGGACAATGTTGTTGAAGATCGCGAATGAGGGGATCCGGAACTGAACCATGGTGACGATTTCCAGTGCTGGTGGGTGGTATAATGTATCCTCGTGTGGCGCGGGCGATAGCGGGAGCAGCCGTCGGAGAGGAGGAACTTGACGCGGTAGGGGAGGACGCCCTGGTTCATGGGGAAGCCCTGCTCGTTGATGTCACTGTGATGCGGAAGATGTTGCCTTTGTATTCGTCGCGGTCATTTCGTAGCCTACGTGGCTATGAAGGGACGAGTTGAGAGATATTGGGAGGAGCGGGAAAGGGAGCTTACTTTCGCTTCGCGTCATCGATGCTCGTGCATCCGCGTTCGACCTCTCTGCGCCGTTGCTGGGACGCCTTGGAAGAATCTTGCAGTGGACGGTTTTGACGTGCAACGATCAGTCGTCGTGAGCTTTGCAGGAAGGCCACGTGTCGTCTTCATCATCGCATATCGGAGGATGACACCCGCCCGTTGGAGAGGCTGGCTGCTGGGCTGGCATGTGAGTCGGCAGAGATGGAGCGCGACAAGGGCAATATTATCATTTGCTACAGTCACCGATCGTCGGCCAGCACTAATCATGCATACGCCACCTCAAGCTTGTATAATCTCCCAACTCAGGCGTGCCCGAATGGACAAGCATATGGAGCTTCCGGGTCCTCTCTGACAGCAGCAGGTTGCTCAACGTCGGAGCAGCACCGGGGTCAACCAAAGTCGATCTGCCTCTCAAATCAGGCCCTGGTCCTGGCAGTCAGTCCGTTGTCCCACCAGCACCATCCGATGCGGCACCAACTATCTTGAACTGGGAACGCAGTTATATATAACATGGCACTGTCTATACCGTTAGGAGGACTGGTCGACTCTTCTAGCTACAACGACAACTTTGGCAAATGCACCACGTGACACCGTTCGTCCTCCTCTGCAAACGCAAAGTAACCCCCCTGCGCCGCCCATTGAGGAAATTTCAACCTGCTGCTGCGTAGTATCGGATTGTGCTTTGAAATGCTTTGCATGAGCAAATTCACCCTGAAATCACCGCGTGTGAGTCCTACCGCGCCGGCGAGACTGTCCGGGAGAGGACAGAGATCACCAGCAGAGGCGTCGCGCACTTGTGTGCCCTCCTTCGTTTTGACGACGAGAAATTCCCCCATATCGCTGGACAAGAAACTGACGCTGATCCCTGGGTCAGAACCCTGAGGTTCCGGTACCGACCACACGATGCCGCCAGTGTTGGAATCCCATACATACACGTCCCCTTGTTCTGAGCAACTCGCGATCTGGGAACCGTCTGAGGAGAACGCCACCGATCTAAGGGGTTTCTCTGTGCTACATCCGGGGTGGTTTATCTTTGTGATAGATTGGTTGCCTGTGAGAACCATGGTGTTCCATAGTATCACCTCCCCGGCACCACAACCCGAAAGCAAACGTTCCCCGTCCGTGGACCACGCCACAGCATTCACAATACCGCTGGATTTTGAGTGGCTGAGGGGACCAATGACCTGAGCGCCAGAAACCGAGTCCCACGCATAAACAGTTGAGTTTTCTGCTCCACATGCAATACGTGATCCATCGCGGGAGAATACGGCAGAATAAGGATATGGGACAAATATTTCCAGAAGCTTTTTACTTGTTGCCGTGTCCCAGACAGTAAGTCGAAAATTTCCAGTGACAAGTCTTAGACCATCGGTAGAGAATGCAATGCTGGTGATCATTCCATCCGTAAAGGCCACATGCAGGACCGACGGGTCGACGAGTGGGTCGTGGAATAGTCGATAGAGTATGGATTGGGAGGGAAGTAGCGGAAGGGCCGTGCAGTAGACATAGAGAGGGTGCTCTGCGATCTCGGCAGCGAACTTGCCCGCAAAGTCGATAGCTTCGATGACAAGATCCTTGAGGCTTTTGTCCTCGAAGGTATTCTCCTGAACAATGGATCAGATAGTCGGTAATGTTCAGTGATCATAAGACGAACCTCGAGCCATGTTGCGACCCGTTGCAGCATTGGCGCTATCTCCTCGGATTTCTTCAATAAGCTCATAGCTTCAAACCAGTGAAGAAGATGTGCACGGAGCAAGACGACCGTGAGCTTCTCCATCTCCCGTGATTCGAATCCTTTCTTGGTGCATATATGGTCGACCCAGGATTGGCATGCATATGCCAGCGCCTCCGGCAGCACCTCTGTAGTTTGGCGGGCGGCTGAGAGCATCATGTTACATATGTTGCGCTTCAAGCCTGCGTTCATTATTCGAAGACACATGGTAGCGGGGTCTGCGCTAATCCGCACCAGCCCATGCGGTGGCACGAGAAGAACTGACGGATCGACGAGCGCGTCATGAAATAGTCGGTAGAGTATGGAATGGGAGGGACAAAATGGCAGTGCCGTGTAGTAGACATGGAGAGGGTGCTCTCCGATAACTGAAGCAAACTTTCGGGCGAAGTCGATGGCTTCAGCGAGAAGATCCATGAGGTTTTCGTCTTCGACATTATGCTCCTGAACGAAGGATCAGATCGTGGATTATGTTTAGTGATCACAAGACATACCTCAAGCCATGTTGCGACCCGTTGCAACATAGGCACTATCTTCTCTGATTTCTTCAATAATATCATAGCTTCAAACCAGTGAAGTAGATGTGCATGGAGAAAGATGACCGAAAGCTTCTCCATCTCGCGTAATTCAACTGCTTCATCGATGCATACATGGTCAACCCAGCACTGGCACGCATACGCCAGCGCCTCCGGCAGCACCTCTGTAGTTAGACTGACCGAGAGTGTCATGTTGCACATGTTGCGCTTTAAGCCTGCATTCATTGTTAAAAGGCACATGGTAGCGGTTGCTGCGCCAATCCCCACCGGCCCATGCGACGGCACGAGCAGAACCAATGGATCAACGAGCGCGTCGTGGAACCGTTGATAGAGTATTGAATTGGAGGAGCAGAATGGAAGGAGCACGTAGTACACATAGAGAGGGTGCTCTGCGATAACTGAAGCGAGTTGTCGGGCGAAGTTGATAGCTTCGATGACAAGATACTTGAGGCTTTTATCTTCGAAGGTTTTCTTCTGAATGAGGGATTAGATAGTTGGTGATGTTCATTGATCATATGACATACCTCAAGCCATGCTGCGACCCGTTGTAGCATAGGTGCCACCTCCTCCGATTTCTTCAATATACTCATGGCCTCAAGCCAGTGAAGAAGATGGGCATGGAGAAAGACGACCATGAGCTGCTCCATCTCCCGTAATTCGAACGTTTCATCGCTGAATATATGGTCAACCCAGAATTGGCACGCATATGCGAGCTCCTCCGGAAGTGCCTCTTTCGTTAGGCGGGCTGAGAGTGTCATGCCACATATGTTGCGCTCCAAGCCGGTGTTCAATCTTTGAAGACACAGGGTAGCAGGTCCTACATTAACCCCCAGCCGCACCGGCCCATGTTCGAAGCACCAAATATCACGCCCGCATCGTTCTTGGCTTGACAAGAAATCCAAAAATGACGGATGGACGACTTGGACGACAGGTCCATAGGACAAAACAGAGCCAAGGCGCCGTATTGTCACCATTACTGGCGGTTCAAATGAAAGAGGGCGATCGAGCAAGCGATGAATAGCTGTCGCTGAAATTGCGATGGGCGATCCCAGGATAGCGCCCATGATGGCTCGAAAATCCGATACGAAATAGATGTCTTTCCAGTCTCCAGCGGAATCCAAGGCGGCCCTATAAATTTCGTCGAGTAGCGGGTTTGTTTCAGAAATGAACGTAGGTGGTTGGAGAAGGAGTGATTTCAAACTCTCCGGCGGACAGTGCGTATCAATAAAATTGCTGGCGCTGACAGCCCACGGGAAAAACCCGACAGCTTGTGCAGTGAGCTGAGCGATCGCGGTCGGGCCAACCCAGTCCTTGTGCAAATATGTGTTCTTGCGGCGGATCTGTTGCATTCGGGATGTGAAGTAAGCAGATATGTCTAAGTGGCTGCTCGAAAGAAGTTCCCGGATCCTGATGCGAGGGTGCACCACGGCACCAGTGACGGCGTCGAGAATGCCATCCACTGTGCGGCCCGTGATGATGAATCGAAGATTGGAAGGAAGGCTGGCGGTTTGATTAACGAGGAGTTCCAAAAGGCTCGCCCAATCATCCGGCTGCCCACATTCGTACAATCCATCAAGTACAATGACGATAGGACCTTCACCGGCTAAAGCAGGTATCGATGCGAGTGTCTGGACGATCAACCTGTCAAATTGCTCGGAAAGAGACGCTCGGAGGACCGAACCCTTGGTACAATCCTTGACTGTCTTGGTGATCAAAGCTCTTAAGCGTCCATCGTGCTCCGCCAGTTGACGCGCAAGGGCTTTCACTGCTGTGGACGCTTCACTCTGTTCCGGAAATGCTCGGTTAAAGCCAACAAATCCACCGAGGCGACCCATCTTGGAAAAATGTGTCGCGACTGTTGCCGCTACAGCGCTCTTGCCAATTCCAGTGACGCCATATAGCCACAGAACATTACTGCTATCGCCTTGTGAAGGGTTTGATGCCCATTCGAGGATTTCATTGAGGGCGTCGCGACGAGTACCAGGCAGACAGCATGAAAGGCTGCCCAAGTCTACCCCAGACGAACCCAGCCGGTCGAGCGTTGTATCCTCCCCTACATTATCCCATAGCGTAAGTAAAGCGGACGAAGGACAAGAGAGAATAGCTTACAAAGGGCTGTCACATCTGTTTGTATGCGAAAGCAGACAACAGCAGTATGGACAGCGACACCGGTGTCGAATTGACCGTGAAGGGTGGTGAGACACTGTGCCATCGCTGCGACTTTAGCTGGTGTAGATGCACCCATAGTCTCTCTAAGAAGTCGGCCTGGGATGCCATCAGATTGATCCACATTCTGCGGTACTATGACCGGCATAATGAAGGCCTCATACCTCCAAAACCATGGCCACTGTATTCCCGAATCAAGTTCCCACATTCAGCAGTCTGGATGAGAATTCGTTGGATGATCTTTTCGAGATGCTGTATCTTCGATGGCACGGCTTTAATGGCATCAACAAAGCCGTAAACATCTTGCATCGTCTGGAAGAGATCGGCTACACTCTGGTCTATCGCCACTTGCGCCACAATGATCTAGCGATAGTTCATCCAGTAAGAAGATGTGACACTCAGCAATAATGCCTAACCAAAATTCTCCATACCTTGTGAGCCGCGGATAGCACTTCCCAGGCTACCTTCGCATACGGATGAACCTGGGTATGGAGTGAGCGGACAGCCACACAGACGTCGTCTACATCTTCGGGAAGGAAACCATACCTCAGCAACCGCGTCAGCTATCCGCATGAGATTTTCCAGTTTATTGAGAACATTTTGAATGGATTGAGCAGCCATAGCTGGGGGCGTTGGAAATGATATGGCGAGCAGGCCATCGACGGCATCGATGCAGCCTCCCGTAGCTGACATCTCTGGGTTCGGTTGCTGTGTCAGGACCAAGGCTAAACGCTGGGCCTCGTCGTCGCTCCAGCTTCCACTTCTGGAAAGTGACAAGCGGATTTTGATACGCCCTTGAAGCCCAGATTTAGTGCCTCGGAGATCCAATTCAGCATCTGCGGACGCAAAACAAGTCAGTGAAATACACACTAACGAGAGCATACATGTCTTACCTTTCCCGTATCGGCAGCGCAGAAGCAGGTCGCTAATCACGATCTCAGCACCGCAATTCAAAGATCCGTGAGTAGGACAGGACAACTGTAGAAACATTTTGGAGGACGTTTTGCGCGCCTCGCTGTATGTATCATTTAGCTCAGCTCCGCGCTCCAGAAAAGGTAGGCGACTAACGTTGGAAAAGTCTGCTTCCATTCTGCGCTCGAGGTACACATGCGGGATTCTGTCTGTACGCTGCGGCCTTCGACTGTCGCCTTGGCAATAACATTCCGTTCGCCCAAGACTTTGAGCCGCCGTAGAGGCAGATCATTGGCACTGATAACTGTACATCTTTGTTGATGTGTGGGTACCCGTTATAAACTTGGCCACTCACTTTGCAAAGTATACGCGACGAGCGGTGGTTCTGATTCTGGGGACATGGTTGCGGTGGTAAACTCGGGTGCCGGTATCGATTCAAAAGGCTCTTTATACGAGCAAATCATCTCATCGATGCCTCATGGGAGTCGCCCGAGCATGATGCGGCTATGTAGGATGATTTGATCGCAGAAGTACAAACAGGGCGGATCGCAGTTGATCGGGGGAAGGTTTCGGCATCTTGATAGCATCCCGCTCGGATTCTATCTTCACATTTTCATGTCGCCACAGTGGAATGCAAGTGAAATGGCACCCAGAATGGACTGTAGAATGGCCGGGTGCAGCCACGTGTTTTTCGCTGGCATCAGGACCCCAAACAAGGTCGTGCAGCAGGCTGGACCGAAGCCACAATGAATTGGCTTCGAAATGTTCTAGAAAACCGAGCTTCAAAACACTTCCAGGCATCTACGGGATCGAGCAGCGAGCTATTGGAATCGTGGTGTTGACCCAGTTAAATGTCGCCCAATGTTGAGCGATAAAGTTTTGGATGAAGCCAGCCTCCATGTAATTCCATTTCTACCATTAGTCAGTCTCCCATAGGTAGACAAAGAAGCTGTGATCTTTTCGAGAGGGGGGACGACTGCTGGTCTCATGCGTGGACTGCAAAATGGGTTGTGCGCGACGCGCGTTGCCGGCAAGTCCTTCCGAAATCCGAACAGCCTCGGAGTCTAAATTTAAACCTTGACAGGTTCATTCCTGAGTAATATGTCAGTTTTCACCACCATTCAGGCGCTTTTGCTTTTCTTAACTCCTTACTCTACACTCTTTACCATCATAATCATACTTTCCCAAAAAACATGCCTACTCGGTCATCTATGTATTGCGCACAACTCTAAACATTTAACTACAAGCTTTGTACAAGCTCGCATCGCAGATCCAGAGAACCCCACAGAAAGAGTAGGTCGAACGCAATCGAGGCGGATCTGACTCCATACGCGCCCCTAAGTATGCTCACCTCCGGAGCCTCGCTCTCAAAATCTTGATAAGCCTATGTGATGAGTTAATGGGTGGCGGAAGGCACATCCTCGATCCCCGATGTACCCTCCAGAAAATGCATGCAATAGGCTGCCATTCAGCTTATAGCTCAGACGATATCAGAGAGGAAATGGTTTTCCGAGCGATCTGGCAGATTGGATGCATCCTGCAGGCTTCCAGATCAGGTACGTGCTCGGTCGACAGCCAACTTCCGTCCGTTTACCCTGATACCTTCACACCCATCCTGATCATTCACTCCAGATAGGCGAATCCTTGCAGATTTCTCGGAGCAACCGTTGCATGCAGTGGCAGTCGATGGGGCGGATCAAGGGGCCAGGACCACGACCAGTAGCATCCATTCTTAACGCAATCGTGCTTGATGCGTCTGAGCAGCCCTTTGAACGGTATCCACATTCCGCTTCTGCCGATGTACCCTTCGGCGAAGGGTCCGCCGGCGTTTGCCATCGCCACAGCTGTCTCTATCGAAGAAGCGGGTGTAGGGGAGGGTGTGGAGGAGGGCAACCTCGTAGTCTTGTGGGGGGCTGTGGGGTCGGATCCTGCTGTCAATTTGGATTGAGGTTGGGATTGATGTCAGGAGCGAAAGGCCTTGAATTTGTTTCGTAGTAGGTACTCACGCTTCATAATTTTAAGCTCGATCCTCGTCGGCGTCACTCCTCTGCGTCACTTGCTCGAACACAATTGCAAGCTGGCATCTGAATTCGGCGTCTCTCCCCGGCATCGGGCTCTTCGTCATGTGCTGTCCCCGGGCCTGGGCAGGTGGTGGACCCGCTGGGCGAGGCTGAGCTACACTCGCTCTTCACGTTCTCATGGGCGATCGCCTCCCCGCCTGATATCGATGAGTAGTGTCACATCTGCCTGCTAACCTTGCCGCCAGCTCGTCCGAGAAACACACGCCCCTGGTTCTCCTCAATTGGAAAGCCGCCTGCCTGCGCGGGTCCACCGTCGACATAACCAACGCTAACCGTAAAAACATACGCCCCCGTTCTCCTCAAATGGAAAGCCGCCCGCCTGCGCGCGTCCACCGTCGACCAGGGGTTCTACGCCCCGCTCGACGCCAAACCTACCAAGGGCGGTGGTAGTCAGCTGTTATGAGCCAATCCGTGCGTCTCTTCTCCCCTTCCTTCCTGCCAAACGCTCACCCCCTTCTTTCTTTCTTCTTCTTCCGCCTTCTGCTCCCGACTCAATACTGGACACTTGATGCTACCTCACTGCCCCGGCACGTAGAGCGCTGATGACTGTTGACCGCATACCCTCCCGAACGCACGGAAAGCGCTCAGAAGCGCTCCTGCTCGGAATACTGTACCTCGCCTTGCAGGCCTTCCCGCTCAGCACGGGTTCAGCCCGAAGCAGACGGGGATTGCGTTTCTGGGGATCGGAGCGGGGATGGTGGGCGATGCGTTGTATGCCGTTTTGGGATCAGTGCGTTTCTGACTTCTCCCTTCCTCCTTTTGTTTCGCTTCGATTGAGTATGGAGGGTGGGCTAACGATAAAGACACAGGATATTCGAACGAGAAAAGTTCAAGCTCAACGGCCACCCTCCACCGGAGACGCGGATGTGTATGGACCAAGTCGGCGGGATCCTGGTGCCGACCGGGCTGTTTTTCACAGCCTACACGTTTGTGCCGTGGATCTTCCAAATTCTAATTGTCGCGTCTATCCCGTGCGTATCTCCGCCTTACTCCGCGCTTGAAGCCCGTCTCTGACCCTTTGCATCATTACTCGATGTGGTCGCAGATTCGGCACAGGTCTATAGTCCGTATTCACCTCCACATTCGCGTACCTCGTCTCCGCCTACCGCCCCATTGCCGCCTCCATGGCTGCCACCTCTTGCCTCGGGACATTCGGGATCACTGAATAGTGGAGTTGAGCGCTTCCTCGTTATAGACCCGTGACTGTCTCGAGGAGCTGTGTGCGCAAACCGCTGCCGTCTCGCGAGAAAGCAACGTCGGTTGAGTTTTGGAGCTATATCTCTAGAATCCGGGGCGGGTCTCCTGATGGTGCAGCAACTTTCCGACGGGTAATGCAGGCAAGTTCGACAAGGCTGTCCATGTCAGCTGACCGATGTCTG
This sequence comes from Athelia psychrophila, assembly GCA_001630335.1. NCBI lineage: Eukaryota > Fungi > Basidiomycota > Agaricomycetes > Atheliales > Atheliaceae > Athelia > Athelia psychrophila. The sequence goes on along the minus strand of KV417534.1, from coordinate 292,663 downwards.
CCGATGTCCATGCTGGGGGTTGTGTTCCCGAAATTAGACACTCCGTCAGCCGATGTAAACGGTTTCCCAAAGGTGCGCGTTCCGCCGATTCAGCCAGGAGAGTAATGAAGATTGATGTTCTTCTAACTTAGCCGGCACGCGCGGTGGAGACGCGCTGCGAATGCTTTATTGTTCCCCCAAAAGGCTCCGCTTAGCCGCCGGGCTGAACCCGGGCATCTCAGAATCTAGATAAATGCCTCATTTCGCACGGCCTTGGTCACCTCGATAACAGAATCTGCCTCTGTGGATGATCGCTCTGAGATCTGCTAGCAACTCGGATGCTCTGCGTGCGGCCCCTTGTGCCAGTGGCGCCATTGGGTGGCGATACAATCTATTGACATCGAAACTCTGGATTGCCGGGTTATAACTACTGATCTTCTTGACGAGGTCAGAAACTCGCTATATCACGCGTAAACTACAGCGACGATGAACAAGACAAGATCCCTTTTATTCTAGCCATTATTCGCGATGGCGTGCTGCCCATCTGAGTCCTCCCATTTCGAAGCCTTTATATCGCGTTCTATGTTTAAATGGTGTACTTTTTGGCTCGAAGTCACCCGCACCATTCGATCCATCTGTTCATTCAACTGCTGTACCTCATTGTGGCTTGATATGCGTCTTGGAGCCGACATCTCAGAAGTTGGATGGCTGCCACCTACCACGACAATATCTCCTTCATCTCCTCGGAGGGAACATGCTTCTCCAAGTCCCTCGTTCCACTCTTCCACATCGATAAATCTACTTGAGGTTTGTCCCAGAAATCTGTGGTGTTATTTTCATCTTCGAGTACCAGTCTCTAGCAGTGCCACCTGCTATGGTGTTATTTCCTTCAAGTACTACAATATATTCGGAGTATTGTCTCTGGCCAGGTACTGTGTTCCATTATTTCACGTTCGCAAACACAGAAACCCAAACCAACGCCTTAGACCGCTCTGCGCTCCGATGGGTCGTGATATGTCTTGTCCCTGTTCCATTTGCCTTCGGCTGAATCAGGGAAGCTTCAACATTCTACTACGAGCCTCGGTCGCTTATTCTGCTCTTGGCGGTTTCGAGGTCTCTTATTTCACTGTCCTGGACTCCTAGTCTACTCCAAATGGCTGGGCAAGACCCGTTTGCTACACGTATGTTTTAGTACTCAATACATGCACTTCAATGCTACGCAATATACGTCGTGCCTGTGTAAAATCTCCACGGCTGACACAACTTGAATTAAGCCAGTCATTTATCGAAATTTTGGTACAGTAAACATATTGGGCGTGTGAATAGACTACCCCGATTAAAGCGAAGAGCAGCGTACGGGCATTAGGACAACTTGGAAGTAACATAAAATGACGGAGACATTCCAGAAAGAGCTCATACAATAACTTCCAACCCGAACCAAATCACCCACATCACGCAGAACATGCACATCGTCGGGTTGGCCCAAGAAGATGCGCCACCATTAACCAATGGCACAGACTCGCCAATGGTATAGTTCATACAGCTCGGCAGAATTGCATTGGTGGTCGATGGGAAAGGGGTGTTTGGGCCAACAGAGTTGTTATATCCGGCAAAGAGACAGCACGACGCTGCTAGGACGGTAATACTCCACAGCTTGTTCTGGCTGGGGCGCACTGGTGCTGCTGACAGCCGAGAGAGGAACTGGGGACGAGGAACTTGCACTGGACAGGTACGAAGTGCAATTGGTGTCGATGGTGTTGATGAGCGCCGCAACTGTTGAGTTGTCCGCGATAACCCAGAACGTCGTGTTGTCGCTATTCGAAATGAACGTCGCCATCGCCATCGGTCCGCCCGGTCGAGTCGTGTTGCTTGTATCGCCATACTGTGAAAAAAGCCCATCAGGGTGGCATTCTGGGTGCATAAAATCGGGCAACTCACGGCCCCGTCGTGACCGCCATTCTCGCCCACAGGGTAAACAACCGGCCAGTAGTAGTAGGGAAATCCGCAGGTGTACACATCTCGACAGCTATAGCTAACAGGGTAGCCACTGCCGTAGGTTCTGGATTGGGTACATTCGTCAGTTGTAACTTCTCGGGAAGTACCCAGCCACACCCACGAAGTCCCATAGATGCTGCTGCGCGTACCACCGCCTACAGACCTCCCCGAAAACGTGGATCCCGATGGAATAGTGATGACCTTGCCTCCCCCGCCTCCATAAGTGCTAGCTGACCCCTTGCCGGTGTATCCTTTCCCAGAGCTAGTTACAGGAATCGATGTACCCTTCGGCGTGCTACCGCCTCCGCCTCCTTTGCGGGGAAACAAGGCAACAGGGGTGCTTCGTTTGAGTGCGTTGGTAAGGATGGGGATGAACATGACGGCTTGAAGTTTGAATGAGAGGCCCAACCAAAGCATCGAGATGGCGCTAAATAGGTTCAGAAGTGATCTAGCTCAAGCATATCACACAATCACGAATGCATAAGTCACATGGACCAGAAATCCTCATTTTCGGAAATTCCGCCCCACCTGTTCCGCCCTCATTTGGCCGGTACATCAATACAGAATCCGATCAGTGGCGGTTCTGTGAATGTTATCTTATGTCTTTTCGCCCTGGAGTGCCAATAACCGTACATTGTGCAATCAGACAGACGTGATCAACTTCTTCCATTTCCCGCCCACCACCGCCATATCGAGGGTCTGCAGGTCCTCCTCCGTGAGCCTCTTCACGGTGGCCACGGTACCAATGCAGCTCGATACAATTCGTGCGGGAGCCACCAACTTGGGGAGGACACGATGTCCTGCGCCACTGCGACCAACAAAGTCAGCTCCAGGAAGAAATCAGGTGGCCGCTGTGTGGCACTCACGTAGATGACCGAGGAGCGCGTCCGATGTCTGGAGCCTGTGCTTCTTCGCGATTGCAGTCGCAGTGACATCCATGAGCAGTGGAGAGTTGGTTGGTCCCAAGGGAGTATGTCTGCGCGACAATCACTTCCGACTGGAGGTACGCGAGGAGGCTGGGGGGGGGGTGTACAAGTGAAGCTCGAGCTGAACGTGGATTTATATGAGCGCGCCAGGTCTGGATGCGAGGGAGGTTCCATACATACCTGGTTGACAGTGGGCGTAACCTTGGCTGTTGGGAGTATCTCCTCAAAGAACTTCTAGAAGTGGGACATGCCGATAGCTGCGCGTGCATGGAGCATGAGCGACGATATGTATGTGTTTATGGTCGCTTTAGTCACCCTTTATTTTGCCTGTATAGCTCCTAGTCAGCCTGCTTGTAGCAGCGAAGCAGATTGAATGGAACCAAGCTCACACTTTTTGACCAGGGCCTCCATCCCCTTCGATTCCAGTTGATGTCAATGTTGCGAGTGTCATCGGGACGCAAAAGGATGAACATGTCTCCAGAGGGACATGGAGTCGGGCAGATGACACGATACGAAACAGCATAGGATTGTCAGATACGACCACGGCGAGAGCGAAAGCTCAAGACCCCGATTTATGTGGCGATGGTTCTGTGCGTCGCATGTTAGCATCAACCTCCACTCGAGTGCACAACAACAACTCACTTTGCGACGCCTTGACCGCGGCTAGCTTGGCCTTGTCCCCGCTGACGCGCTTCGCGATGTGCGCATCGAGCTCCATCTTTTGCTCCTTCTGGTGCTCGATTCTCCGTTTCCTGAGCGAGTGGAGGTGGCGGCGGCGATGCAGCCGTATGGGCGTGACCAGCCTCTGGATAATGGGCGCAATGTGTACAGCTTCGCGTCTGCCTTCTTCGCGCTCGTCACCTCCCTTCACACCACATTCTTGCTCCCTCACACCATCCTCCTCGCTCGAACTGAAGAACCTGCTAATCGTGGTCGCGGGCATGGGGACGAGGCGCTTGGGGAGAATGTTGTCCGTGAGTCCGGGAACGTCTGCGCTGCCCTGTTGAACGATGTTGATGATGGTGGTGACGATGCACCCGCGGATAGGCTTGCGGCCGGGATCGTCGGTTCTGCGGGCGCGGTGGCAGGAGTGGTCGTCGCAGAGACGATCGGTGAAGGTCTCAGAACGTGGGAAGCAAACTGTCACTGCTTTGGTCACTGCGGCTACGACGCCACCTCAAGCTTGCACTTTCTCCCCAGGCGATGCGTATTTGAGGCGCGAATGAACAAGCATCTGGAGCTCCCGGGGCCTTTCCTAACAGGAGCAGTTTGCTCAACATCGGAGAAACACCGGAGTCAACCAAAGGCGATCTGGCTTACGAATCAGGCGCAGGTCCGAGTTGCGACTGCTTTGTCCCACCAGCACCATCCGATTCGACACCAACTAGATTTGACTGGGAATGCAGTAATATATAACACTAGTAATGCCTAGGGGTGCTGATCGACTCTTCTGACTGGCATAACGACTTTGGCACATGTACCACGTGACACAGTTCATAGCCTGCAAACGCGAAGTACTCCCCCTGTACGACCCATTCAGGACAGACATAATTTTTGCCGTCTTGCGGGTATTGCTTTTTAATGCTTTTCATGAGCAAATTTACGATGCAGTCATCGTGTGTGAGTCCTACCGCGCCGGCGAGACTGTCCGGGAGAGGACAGAGATCACCCGTAGAGGTGTCACGCACTTGTGTGCGCTCCTTCGTTTTGACGACGAGAAATTCCCGCATATCGCCGGGCAAGAAACTGACACCGCCCGATGGGTCAGAACCTTGAGGGTCCTGCACTGACCACACAATGCCGCCGGTGTTGGAATCCCATACATGCACGTCCCCCCGTCTCGAGCAACTGGAAATCTGGGAACCATCCGAGGAGAATACCAGAGAACTAAGGCGGTCCGCCCACGAGATACAGCCGGGGTGGTGTATTTTTGTAATAGGTTGGTTGTCGTTGGGAGATGTAATGTTCCATAGTATCACCTTGCCGGTATGACAACCCGAAAGCAAACACTCGCCGTCAGTCGACCATGCAACAACATTCACCTCCTCGCTGGATACTGAGTGGCTGAGGGGACCAATGACCCGGGCGCCGGTCACGGAGTCCCAGACATAGACAGTTGATTTGTCTGTTCCACATGCAATACGTGATCCATCGTAGGAGAATGCAACAGAAAGCGGCACGGCTCCATCCGTGTCTGCCATTTCCACAAGCTCTTCGCCTGTTGCCGTGTCCCAGACAATAGCGTGGTGAAGATATCCGGTCACAATTCGGCGACCATTGGTGGATAATGCCAAGCAAAACATTGTACCCGGATTTGTCACGAGCAGAACCGATGGATCTGCGAGCGAGTCGTGGAATAGTTGATAGAGCATGGAATGGGAGGGAAGGAATGGAAGGGCCGTGTAGTAGACATAGAGAGGGTGCTCTGCGATCTCAGTAGCGAACTTGCGCGCAAAGTTGATAGCTTCGATGACAAGATCCATGAGGCTTTTGTCCTCGAATGTATTCTCCTGAACAATGGATCAGATAGTCGGTAATGTTCAGTGATCATAAGACGCACCTCCAGCCATGTCGCGACCCGTTGCAGCATAGGCGCTATCTCCTCCGATTTCTTCAATATGCTCATAGCTTCGAACCAGTGGAGAAGATGTGCACGGAGAAAGACGACCGTGAGCTTCTCCATCTCCCGTGATTTGAATGTTTTCTTGGTGCATATGTAGTCAACCCAGGATTGGCATGCATAAGCCAGCGCCTCCGGCAGCACCGCTGTAGTTGGCCGGGCTGAGACCGTCATGACGCATATGTTGCGCTTCAAACCTGTGTTCATTTCTTGAAGACACAGGATAGCGGGTCCTGTGTCATCGGCAGCGACCTTGCGGCCGAAGCTGAGAGCGTCCATGACAATATTCCCGAGGCTTTTGTCTTCGAAGCTATTCTCCTGAACGAAGGGTCAGATAGTCAGTAATGCTCAGTGACCAAAATACGTACCTCAGACCATGTTACGACCCGTTGCAGCATAGGCTCTATCTCTTCAGACTTGTTTAATAAGCACATAACATCAAACCAACGAAGAAGATGGGTGCGGAGAAAGACGACAAGCATCTCCATCGCCGATAATTCGAGCATTCCGTTGGGGCATATATGGTAAGCCCACGATTGGCATGCATATGCCAGATCCTCCGGCAGCACCTCTTTGGCTAGGCGGGTGGGGAGTGTCATGCTGTCCATAGTGCGCGTCAAGCCCGTGTTCATGCTTTGGAGACACAGTGTAGCGGGGTCTGCACTAACCCGGACCGGACCATGTTCGAAGTACCAATGCTCGTGCCCGCATCGTTCGCGGTTTGACAGGAAATCCAAAAATGATGGATGGAGGACCCGGACGACAGGTTCATATGTTAGAACAGAGCCAAGGCGCCGTATTATCACCGTTGCTGGTGGTGGCGGTGGTGAGAAAGGGCGATCGAGCAAGCCATCAATGACTGTCGTTGGGATTGCGATCGTTGATTCCAAGATAGCGCCTATGGCGGCACGAAAATCCCTCACGAAATCGACATCCGTCCAGCTTCCTGCGGACTTTAAGGCGCCTCTATAAAGTTCATCGAGCGGCGTGTTCAGGTCAGGAATGCTTCTGAGTGGTTGGAGAAGCAGGGACTGCAATCGGTTCGGCGGATCGTGCATATCAACAAAATTGCTGGCGCTCACAGCCCACGGGTAATAGCCGAAAGCTCGCGCAGTGAGCTCCGCGATCGCGGTCGGGCCCAGCCAATCCTCCTGCAAATAGGTTTTCTTGCGCCGGATCTGTTGCATTCGGAATGTGAAGTAAGCAGATATGTCTGAGTGGCTACTGGAGCGAAGTTCCCGGATCCTTATGTGAGGGTGCAACACGGCACCAGTGACGGCATCGAGAATGCCATCCACTGTGCGGCTCGTAATGATGAATCGAAGATTGGAAGGAAGGCTCTTGGTTCCACCGACGAGAAGATCCAGAAGACTCGTCCAGCAATCCGGCTGTTCATATTCATAAAGTCCATCAAGCACAACTACGATAGGACCTTCCCCGGGTAGGGTAGGTATCGATGCCAGTGGTTTGACGATCAACCTGTCGAATTTGTCGGAAAGGGATGCTCGCAGCACTGAAGCTTTGGGACCATCATTGATAGTCTGGGTGATTGACGTCCTTAAGCGTCCATCGTACTCCGCCAGTTGACGCGCAAGTGATTTCACTGCTGTGGACGGCCGACCTTGTTCCGGTGACGCTCGGTCAAAACCAACAAATGCACCAAGGCGCCCCATCTCAGAGAAATGGGTGGCGACTGTTGCTGCCACAGCACTCTTCCCCGTTCCGGCAGGGCCATATAGCCACAGAACATTATCGCTATCGCCTTGCAAGGGGTTTGATGCCCATCCAAGGATTTCATCGATGGTGTCGCGACGGGTACCAGGGAGACAACATGGAAAGTCCCCCAAGTCCGGCCCAGATGAACCCAGCCGGTCGAGCGCTTGATTCTCCACTACATTATTTCATAGCCTAAGTGAAGCGGACAAAGGACCACAAGGTAGTGCTTACCAAGGGTAGCCACATCCGTTTGTATGCGAAAGCAGACGACGGCAATATGAACGACAACACCGGTGTTGAATTGATCGTGGAGGGTGGTGAGGCTCTGCGCCATCTCTGCAACTTTAGCTGGTGTAGATGCGCCCATAGTCTCTCTGAGAAGTCGGCCTGGTATGACATCAGATTGATCTACATGCCGCGGTACCATGACCGGCGTGACGAAGGTCTCATACCTCCAAATCCATGGCCACTGTATTCCCGAATCAGGTTGCCACACTCAGCAGTCTGGATGAGAATTCGTTGGATGATCTTTTCGAGATGCTGTATCTTCGAAGGCACTGCTTTAATGGCATCCACAAAGCCGTAAACATCTTGCATCGTCTGGAAGAGATCGGCTACACTCTGGTCTATCGCCACTTGCGCTACAATGATCTAGCCATGGTTTATTCAGTGAGAAAATGTGTTACTCAGCAATAATGCCTAACGCAACCTCTCCATACCTTGTGAGCCGCAGATAGCACTTCCCAAGCCACCTTCGCATATGGATGAACCTGGGTATGAAGTGAGCGGAGAGACTCACGGACATCGCGTACGTTTTCGGGAAGGAAGGCATACCTCAGCAACCGCGTCAGCTATCCGCATGAAGTTTTCCAATTTACCGAGAACATTTTGAATCGATTCAGAAGCCCCAGCTGGGGGCGTTGGAAAAGAGATGGTGAGCAGGCCATCAACGGCATCGATGCAGCCTCCCGTGGCTGCCATGGCTGCGTTCGGTTCCCGTGACAGGACCAATGCTAACTTCTGGGCCTCGTCGGCGCTCCAGCTCCCAGTTTTGGGCGGCGAAAGGCGAACCTTGATACGCCCTTGAAGCCCGGATTTAGTGCCACGGAGATCCAATTCGGCATCTGCGACCGCGAACAAGTTAGTGGAATGTAATCTACCGCGGCCATACATGTGCTCGTATCGGCAGCGCAGAAGCAGGTCGCTAATCTTGATATCCGAAGCACAATTCAAAGACGTGCCGTGGGTGGAGCCGGACAACCGTAGCGACAGTACGGAGGACGTGTTGCGCGCCTCACTGCGTGTATCATGTAATTCAGCTCCGCGCTACGGGCTGCGAAAAAGGAAGTCGACTAACATTTGAAAAGTCTCGTTCCATTCTGCGCTCGAGGTACACGTGCAAACTTTGGTCGTTACGGTGCGGCCTTCGACTGTCGCCTTGGCAATAACATTCCTTTCGCCCAAGACTTTGAGCCGCCGTAGAGGCAGATCATTGGCACTGATAACTGTACAGCGTTGTTGAGGTGTGGGGACCCGTCATAAACTTGGCCACTCACTTTGCAAAGTATACGCGACGAGTGGTGGTTCTGATTCTGGTGACATGGGTGCGGTGTTGAACTCGGGTAATAATATCAATTTCGAATCAAGGGTCCTTATACGACTCATGGGAGTCGCCGGAGCATAGGATGATTTGATCGCAGAAGTGCAGACAGGGCAGATCGCAGTGGATCATGGGAAGGCCTCGGCACCTCGATAGCATCCCGCTCGGAATTCTCCCTTCACATTGTCATGTCGCCACTGTGAAATGTAAGTGAAATGGCACCCGGGATGGGCGGTAGAACGGCCGGCTGCAGCCGCGTGTTTCTCGCTGGCATCTGGACCCCGAGACAAGGCCCCACCGTGCACTAGTCTGCACCGAAGGGCAAAGAATTGCCTTCGAGATGTTCTAGAAAAAGAATCTGCAGAACACTTCCAGGCATCTAGATTCTACAGGCTCAAGCTATTGGAATCGTGGTGTTGGGCCAATCAAATGTTGGCCGGTGAAATGTTGGATGAAGCCAGCGTCCCTGTAAGTCCATTTCTGACATTAGTCTCTTGCAGGTAGACAAAGAAGCTCGAGTGCTTTCGAGAGGACGACGACTGGTCCCATGCGTGGAGTGCAAAACGGGTCGTGCACATTGCTGAGCGTTGCTGGTTAGTACCCCCGAGTCCGAACAGCGCCGAATCCAGGAAGTCTCTGATTTAGAAAGTCCGGCACTTTGGCACTCCGGCACTCCGGCGATCGAGGGCGATCGCCAGCGGCTGGCACAATTGCCAGCGAGTTCTGAGTTCGATCGACGATCGTGGTCAGGCTTGCTCACTCTCTGCAGCGACGACGTGCCCGATGTCCAGAGCTATCCCCCCTGTCCCTCCTTTTCACACTGCTTCCCTGTACATGATCTGTAATTTTTCTCTATATTCTAAGCCTAATTGGCATAACTTCCTGAATTCAACACCACTTTCCTTCTTCACGACGTGATACAAAGCACTGTCAGCATGTCAGCCGTACCACCCACCCCGTGCACCCACCCACTTCCCGCCGTCGCACCTCAAGCAGAATCTGACAGGCTCAGATGTAAGCTTTGTAGAAATGTTTGCTTCCCCACCCTTTGTAAAGGCGGGGAACATTTAAACCAGTACTTCGTAAAGGTGGGATATATGCATGAGTTGAGCAAATGTGAGGTCCCCGAGGACCTCATGTTCCGATATCCTAGCCAGTAATGTACATATTCCTATACTTTTCGACATCCTAGAATGAACATAGAGGAGGGAGGATGGCGATGAGCAAGAAGCAGAGTACTCTAGCTGATAGCTACTGACGCCGAAACGCAACGAACGTACAGCCAGCTAAAATGCCGAAGTGCCGGAGTGCCGGAGTGCCGGACTTTCCATTTCAGATATGTCCTCGCCGAATCCGGGAGTCCAAAAAGGTCAGGAAGTCTCTGATTTAGAAATTCCGGCACTTTGGCAGTCCGGCAGTCCGGCAATCGCCATCACGTGAGGCGGCTGGCACAGTTCTCAGTTCTCGGTTTCGGCTGTTATCGCGTCGCGTTCAAGAAATCTGTGCTGAATGGACGTATAATAGTTAGATTAATATGTCATTGATGCGAAGAATATAGACAAATATCTCTAGGTCAGTTACTGCAGAGGTGAGCAGAGAACTGGCGCGCCAGGACTGCATCTCAGCCTTACCAGCCTTACCAATGCCCGCCCTTTTCACCTATTCTCTTCCCGCCGCCCGTGAGAATGAAATAGTATATACAGTGTCATAACAGGAAGAGAATGACGGTGATAACTTACGGTGCGATGGACGATAAACACAAGGAGCGGATACTAGGACCCCTGATTATTAGGCTTAAGGCCTGTCCTCGGATTCCGGTTTTTTGTCCGATCGATTTTGGGAGTTTTTTGTCCGATTTCTGGACAGGCCTGCCCAAAATCGTGAAAATTTGGCCCTCAGGCACGTGATATGTTACAAAAAAAGCGCAATTTTTTTTCCCTGGCCCGCCACAACCATTTTGGCGGTCAACACCCCGGAGAATTTGTCCGATTTCTGACCTGGCCTACCTCTCAGGGGGTCAATTTGTCCGATTTCTGGACAGGCATTTTTGCGTTTTGAGCAAAAATTTGTCCGATTTTTGGACAGGCCTTAGGCCTAATAATCAGGGGTCCTCGGATACTTAGCAGCGAACACTGACGCCGAAACACAACCCTACAGCTAAAACGCCGAATTGCCGGAGTGCCGGAGTGCCGGACTTTCCATTTCAGATATGTCCTCAAAAAGGTTCATTCCTTCACCGAACCTTCACCATCTCAATTCTCACCACCGTTCAGGCGCCTTTGCTTTTCTCAACTCCGTACGTAGTATACACTCTTTACCATCACGCTTTCCGATACACCATAGCACCTCGGTCATCTATGTATTGCGCACAACTTCAAGTCTTCGGCTGCAAGCTTGAATCGCATACCTAGAGGACCCCAGAGAAGGAGTCGGATAGGTCGAATGCAATCGAGGCGGGGGCATTCAGTTCATCGATGCACACCGTTAAGTATGCTCAAATCCGGAGCCTCGATCATACATCTTGATAAGCGCATGCAAGGAGTTAACGGATGGCGGAAAGCACGTCCTCGATCCCGGATTTAGGCTCTAATAAAATGGGCGTGCTGCAGTGGGCTGCCATTCAACCCATAGCTCAGACGATACCAGAGAGGAAATGACGTTCCGAGCGATCTACCGGATCAGATGCATCCTGCAGGCTTCCGGGTCAGGTCGTGCTCGGTCGACAGCCGACAAGAATCCTGAGTGGCCGGATCTGGCGTCGGTGTGGTCTTGGAGCGGAGATGCGAAAATGAGGATGTTGTGGGCTCGTGTGCACGAGGTGGTGGTGAGCGCTGATTTCATTTGAGCTTCCACGATCGTTCCTACAATGGAGATCTTGGGTGCGCAGAGATAGTCTATCGCGTGCTGGGAAGGATGCACCATGTACTATATTCGGAACAAAGCCACGAGTAAGCGTTTACATAGCGAATTCGTATTGACTCGCCTCCTTCCCATCTACGACCCCCTCGGGCAGACCACGACATCTACGCCCTCGCTGACTGTTGTGCGAATGAACGATGCGCCGTCCTGTCATCTGCACTCGGAGTCACGAATCCGATAGCGCCATGTCGAAGGAAGAAGGAAGCATACACGACGCCGCAGCCGGAGTTGTCGTCATAGGTCGTCATCTCAGATCTGTCAGTGTCACTCATTCATCCGCGGCATTGTCAAATCCTGGTCATGGTTCTCGGTCTCCTGGACATTAATATTGTTGACAGGCTCAGCTACGCGTTCTTTGCGTCGATTGGTGTCACAGCTTTGCCAGGACAGGTGAGCTTTCGTCTCTTTGCGCCTTTGCGAGAACAGGCGAGCTTTTGTCTCTTTCCCGAGTTTTACCCTTCCCGCGAGGGTGTGCACTTTCTTGCGCTTTCTCTCTATACGAGCTTGTGATCTTCAACTTTCTTGCTGCGAACTTTCTTTTCGCGTCCATCTCCCTCACTATAGTACTAGACGTTTCTCCCCTTCTACCTCCCATCCCCAGAGCTGCCTGTACGTGTTTGCCGAGTTGGCGTTGTTGTGGGCCGGTAGGTGGCGGGATTTGGCGAATGATCCCCTCAGCAAAGCTCGCGACTCAGCGTTTACAACGTGAGCAGAGCTCGGAGTTACCATATTTCCCCTCCTTCCCATCTTCCCATCTTCCCATCTTCCCGCCTCGCAACCAATGCTAACTAGCCCTTTCGCAGCTCGTCCTAGAGACATACGCCCCCGTCCTCTACAAATGGAACGCCCCCTGCCTGCACGTGTCTACTCATGACGGGAGGTTCTTCGCCCTGCTTGACGGGAGGGACATCAACCTAATGAGAGTGGTAGTGGTCAGCTGTTGCTCCGTACGTTTATTCTCCCCTCCACCTCCCATCCTACCGCACACTTACCTCTTCCTTCCTTGCTTCTTTCTTTCTTTCTCCGTCTTCTTCTCTCGGCTTAAAACCGAACACCCAATGCTACCTCGTCACTCACTGCCACGCTGCGCACAGAGCGGATGACCTGCGACCGCATAGCCCTCCTCAACGCCTGGAATGCGCCCCCCCTCGGGATATTCACCGTCCAGGCCTTCCAGTTCATCTTTGCTGAGCACGGGTTCAACGCGGATTAGCTGGGGACGATGTTCCTGGGGATCGACGTGGAGATTGTAGGCGCGATATGTCGCATACCATTTTGGAATCGGTGCGTTTCCGTCTTCTCCCTCCCTCCCTCTGTCTCGCTTCGACCCGCGTCTTCTTTCGCTGGGATCACGAGCTGACCATAAAGGAACAGGATATTCGAGAAAGAAACGCCCCAAGTCCAACGGCCACCATCCACCGGAAACCCAGCTGTACATAGGCCAAGTCGTCGGGAATCCTGGTGCCGATTGGGATGTTCGCCCTCACGCTCACGGCCTACGCTTTCGTGCCGTGGATCGTCCCTAATACCAATTATCGCGTCCATCCCGTACGTGCCTCCGTATTCCTTCCCGCTTGAAGACAGTTCCTGACGCTTTATTTATCAAAGTTCAGCAGTTGTTTATTCTGCTCTTAGCGCTTTCGAGGTCTCTTATTTCACTTTCCTGATTCCTGCTGTATATGTATCTTAGCATCCAATATGTTGTGTTTGTGCGAAATGTCCAAGTCTAACATAATTTGAATCATAACGGTCTTTCATCATGAAGGATGGATTACGGCGTATATTTTGGGCATGTGAATTGACCACATTTAAAACGAGGAGCAGTGCATGGGTATTAAGATAGCTGGAAGTCACAGAAAATGACGCGAACAAGGATGTACTTAGGAAGCTATCCCTCAGGTCCATACTCTTCTCCTGCATCCCTTCCGCCGCGTCGACCCCAAAGCACCTGGCGAATAGGGCGCATCGTCGTCATCGCGAGCGCCATGCTCCCACAGATCCGCGATCGCATGCCGAAGGGTATGAAATGCGCCTGCATCTCCGAGTTGGTCCTCGGTTGTGGAGGCCACTTGTCAGGGAGCGGCGAGAGGAACTCAGCGGGGTCGCGGGTGCATGGACCAAGCCTGGGTGACGACGACGGTACGTAGCCCATGAGATCGAACGACTCGTGGGAGGCACTGCTGTTGGAGGCGGGGGAGGGAACGACGCGCTTCTGGAGAGTGAGGACTGCACCGTGTACTCGAATGTCTAGCGATGAACGACGACGTTGGCTAGCTGTTGGTGGGATGGAAGTGAGAGGTAAACGCACCCTCTTCGATGAAGGTGTTGAGGTACGGAAGGTTTTGCGGGACCGTGATGTCGGGGATCGCAAGGGGCTCAGGCATCACAGCGTCGAGCTTAGCTTGGAGCCGAGCCACGTTGTCCGGACGATGGTTCATATCCTAGAGGAAGTACAACATGCAAATGGTCGTGGCAATCTGTGCCAGTCACCCTGGACAGTCAAGTCAGAACGTGATCTAGGTGGGAGCAAAGGAGGACGAACATATGTGCCATGGCCTCGGAGATGATGTCGCGATCGGGCACTCTCGCTAGCAGAGGACTTGGCCTGCATCAGGCGCGAAAGGGCTTCCCTGGATCACTGATCTTGCCTGCCTTCATCTGTGGGCGGGTCTCACAGACACGGGCGCTGACGAACTATAACACGCATGGAGCTAGTCAGCAACGCGGTACTAAGGCGATAGAATGGAGGATAATTTACGATCGAAAGACAATGTGAGGAGGAAGGGTCATCTTGATAAGGCCACGTGTGACGTCGTGGATCCCGGGCTGAACACGAGGTGGTTGAAAGCATAGTGAAGTGCATACATCCTTTTGCGCATATCGTAGGGAGCGTGTTCAACATCCAAACTTCAAGGGTGATCAGCCTGCGCTCAAAAGTTAGCAACTGCAGCGCAGATGTACCGTCCAAACCAACCCATGTTTCCGACCGAGGAACTCCAGAGGCGGATCTGGGTCGCGCGCTTGAGGGCGAGGCGCTAGGCGAGGACGTTGTCTGTGAGCCCGGGTATGTCCGTGGCACTCTGCTTGACGATGGCGAGCGAGAGGAGGGTGATGTCGGTGTCGACAATACACCCGCCGACGGACTGGCGCTTGCGCGCACCTGTGCGGCGCGGGCGATAGCAGGAGTGGCCGGAGGAGAGGAGCTTGACGCGGTAGGGCAGGCGGACTGAGGACACCTGCTGGTCGTTGCCGCCTGTGATGTGGAAGATGCAGCCCTGCTATTCGTCGGCCTCATTTCGTAGCATACGTGGCTATGAAGGGGCGAGTTGAGCAATATTCGGTGGAGGGAGGGAACAGAGCTTCTCGGGACTCGTGCATCGCCCTCGCGCTTCGGCGACGTTCGGGCTCAGAGTCTGCGCCGTTGCTGAGGCCCCTTGAGAACAATCTCGCAGTGGACGGTCTTGACGTGCAGCGATTGGTGGTCGTGAGCTTTGCAGGGAGGCCATGTGTCGTCATTGTGGATTGGAGGATGACATCAGGGTAGCAGCTAGACAGGCGTGTCAGAGACGTGGATTACAAGTCAAAGGAGTGGTTGGACGAGTGGCTATGCTGTGGACGATTGAATGTCTCAGAACGTGGGAAGCAAACTGCCACTGCTTGGCCTGGGCCACTACTACGCCACCTCAAGGTGACACACTCTCCCCAGGTGATGCGTATTTGAGGGACGAATGGACAGGCATATGGAGCTCCCGGGTCCCTTCTGACAGCTGCAGTTTGCTCAACATCGGAGCAGCGTCGTAGACAACCAAAGGCGATCTGACTTACCAATCGGGCACAGGTCCGAGTTGCGACTGCTTTGTCCCACCAGCACCATCCGATTCGACATAAACTGTATTTGAATGGGAATGCGGTAATATATAGTACTAGTAATGTTTAGGAGCACTGATCAACTCATCTGACTACAAGAACGACTTTGGCAAATGTACCACGTGACACAAATATTTGCCTGAAAACGCAAAGTACTCCCCCTGTACCACCCATTCAGGAATCCAAAGATTCTTGTCGTCCTCCGGGTATTGCTTTTTGATGCCTTCAATGAGCAAATTTACCACGCGATCATCACGTGTGAGCCCTACCGCGCCGGCGAGACTGGCCGGCAGAGGACAGAGATCACCCGTAGCGGCGTCACGCACTTGTGTGCGCTCCTTCGTTTTGACGACGAGAAATTCCCGTATATCGCTGGACAAGAAACTGACACCGCCCGATGGGTCAGAACCTTGAGGTTCCTGCACTGACCACACAATGCCGCCGGTTTTGGAATCCCATACATGCACGTCCCCCCGTGTTGAGCAACTGGCGATCTGGGAACCATCCGAGGAGAATACCAGAGAACTAAGGGGGTTCTTCCATTCGTTACAGCCGGGGTGGTGTATTTTTTTAATAGGTTGGTTGCCGTTGGGAGATGTAATGTTCCATAGTATCACCTCCCCGGTATCACAACCCGAAAGCAAACACTTCCCGTCAGCGGACCATGCAACGACATTCACAACCCTGCTGGATCCCGAGTGGCTGAGGGGACCAATGACGCGGGCGCCGGTCGCAGAGTCCCAGACATAGACAGTTGATTCGTCTGTTCCACATGCAATACGTGATCCATCATAGGAGAATGCAACAGAAATGACGAAACTACCCGTCTTTGCTATTTTCACAAGCTCTTCGCCTGTTACCGTATCTCGGACAACAGTAGTGTGGTGATAAAATCCGGTCACGATTCGGCGACCATTGGTGGATAATGCCAAGCATGTCATTACATCTGGATTTGTCACGAGCAGAACTGATGGATCTGCGAGCGAGTCGTGGAATAGTTGATAGAGCATGGAATGGGAGGGAAGTAATGGAAGGGCCGTGTAGTAGACATAGAGAGGGTGCTCTGCGATCTCGGCAGCGAACTTGCGTGCAAAGTCGATAGCTTCGATGACAAGATCCTTGAGGCTTTTGTCCTCGAAGGTATTCTCCTGAACAATGTATCAGATGTTCGGTAATATTCAGTGATCATAAGACTTACCTCAAGCCATGTTGCGACCCGTTGCAGCATAGGCGCTATCTCCTCCGATTTCTTCAATAAGCTCATAGCTTCGAACCAGTGAAGAAGTTGTGTGCGGAGAAAGGCGACAAGCTTCTCCATCGCTGATGATTCCAACGTTCCATTGGAGCGTAGATGGGAAGCCCACGATTGGCATGCATATGCCAGCTCCACCGGCAGCGACTCTGTAGTTAGACGGGCTGAGAGCGCCACGTTACATATATTGCGCTTCAAGCCTGCGTTCATTCTTTGAAGACACAGGCTAGTGGGATCAACATTAACCCGCACTGGCCCATGCTCGAAGTGCCAATCCTCGTTCCCGCAGCGTTCGCGGCTTGACAGGAAATCAAAAAATGATGGATGGAGGACTTGGATGACGGGTTCGTGTGTTAGAAAAGCGCCAAGGCGCTGTATTGTCACCATTGCAGGCCGTGAAAGAGGGCGATCCAGCAAGTGATTAATGGCTGAACTTGAAATTGCGATGGGTGATGCAAATATGGCGCCCATGATGGCGCGAAAATCTGATATGAAATAGGAGTCCGTCCAGTCTCCTGCGGAATTCAAGGCGGCCCTATAAAGGTCGTCAAGTGGCATATTCGGATCAGAAATGAAGGTGGGCGGCTGAAGAAGCAGGGAATTCAGTCGCTCCGGAGGACAGTGCGTATTAATACAGTTGCTGGCATTCACAGCCCAGGCGAAATAGCCGACAGCTCGAGCAGTGAGCTCTGCGATTGCGGGCCGGCCCGGCCAGTCCTCCTGCAAATCTGCGTTCTTGCGCCGGACCTGTTGCATTCGGATGCTGAAGTAAGCAGATATGTCTGATTGACTGCTGGAGCGAAGTTCCCGGCTCCTTATGCGAGGGTGCAACACAGCACCGGTGAAGGCGTCGAGAATGCCATCCACTGTGCGGCTCGTGATGATGAATCGAAGATTGGAAGGAAGGCTGTCGGTTTTATCAACGAGAAGTTCCAAAAGGCTCGCCCAGTCATCCGGCTGCCCACATTCATACAATCCATCAAGCACAATGACAATAGGACCTTCACCGGCTAAGGCAGGTATCAATGCGAGTGTTTGGACGATCAACCTGTCAAATTGCTCGGAAGGAGACGCTCGCAGCACCGAGCCCTTGGTACAATCCTTGATTGTCTCGGTGATTAAAGCTCTTAAGCGTCCATCGTGCTCCGCCAGTTGACGCGCAAGGGCTTTCACTGCTGTGGACGCTTGGCTCTGTTCCGGAAATGCTCGGTCAAAGTCAACAAATGCACCAAGGCGACCCATCTTGGAAAAATGTGTCGCGACTGTTGCCGCTACAGCGCTCTTGCCAATTCCAGCAACGCCATACAGCCACAGAACATTTCTGCTATCGCCTTGTGAGGGGTTTGATGCCCATTCAAGGATATCGTTGATATCGTCGCGACGGGTACCAGGGAGACAGCATGGACGGCTGCCCAAGTCCACCCCAGATGAACCCAGCCGGTCGAGCGTTGTATCCTCCACTACAGTATTCCATAGCATAAGTAAAGCGGACGAAGGACAAGAAGGCTGAGCTTACAAAGAGCTGTCACATCTGTTTGTATGCGAAAGCAGACAACTGCAATATGAATGGTGACGCTGGTGTCGAATTGACCGTGGAGGGTAGTGAGACTCATTGCCATCGCTGCGACTTTCGCTGGTGTAGATGCACCCATATTCTCTCTAAGAAGTCGGCCTGGGATGATATTAGATTGATTCCCATTCCGCAGTACCATGACCGCCATCACGAAGGTTTCGTACCTCCAAATCCGTGGCCGCTGTATTCCTGAATGAGCCTGCCACATTCGCCAGTCTGAATGAGAATTTGTTTGATGGTCTTTTCGACGTGCTCTGTCCTCGAAGCCACCGCGTCCATGGCATCAACAAAGCCGTAAACATCTTGCATCGTCTGGAAGAGATCGGCTACGCTCTGGTCTATCGCCATTTGCGCCGCGATGATCTAGCGATTATTTATCCGGTAAGCGCATGTTGATACTCAGCAATAACGCCTAACGAGAATTCTCCATACCTTATAAGCTGCAGATAGAACATCCCAAGCTCCTTTCGCATACGGATGGATCTAGGTATGGAGTGAGCGGACAGACTCACAGACATCGCTCATGTTTTCGGGGAGGAAATCATACCTCAGCAACCGCGCCAGCTATCCGCATGATGTTTTCCAGTTTACCGAGAACATTTTGAATGGATTGAGCAGCCATAGCTGGGGGCGTTGGAAAGGATATGGCGAGCAGGCCATCGACGGCATCGATGCAGCCTCCCGTAGTTGACATAGCTGTGTTCGGTTGCTGTGTCAGGACCAAGGCTAAACGCTGGGCCTCGTCGTCGCTCCAGCTTCCACTTCTGGAAAGTGACAAGCGGATTTTGATACGCCCTTGAAGCCCGGATTTATTGCCACGGAGATCCAAATCGGCATCTGCGACCACAAACAAGTTAGTGAAATATAATTTAGTGTGGCCACGCATGTCTTACCTTGCCCGTATCGGCAGCGCAGAAGCAGGTCGCTAATCACGATCTCAGCACCGCAATTCAAAGATCCGTGAGTGGGACGGGACAACTGTAGCGACATTTTGGAGGATGTTTTGCGCGCCTCGCTGTATGTATCATGCCGTTCAGCTCCGGGCTTCGAGCTGGCAGAAAAGGTAGGCGACTAACATTCGAAAAGTCTGCCTCCATTCTGCGCTCGAGGTACATGTACAAACTTTGGTCTGTACGCTGCGGCCTTCGAATGTCGCCTTGGCGATAACATTCCGTTCGCCTAAGACTTTGAGCCGCCGTAGAGGCAGATCATTGGCACTGATAACTGTACATCTTTGTTGATGTGTGGGCACCCGTTATAAACTTGGCCACTCACTTTGCAAAGTATACGCGACGAGCGGTGGTTCTGATTCTGGGGACATGGTTGCGGTGGTAAACTCGGGTGCCGGTATCGATTCAAAAGGCTCTTTATACGGGCAAATCATCTCATCGATGCCTCATGGGAGTCGCCCGAGCATGATGCGGCTATGTAGGATGATTTGATCGCAGAAGTACAAACAGGGCGGATCGCAGTTGATCGGGGGAAGGTTTCGGCATCTTGATAGCATCCCGCTCGGATTCTACCTTCACATGTTCATGTCGCCACAGTGGAATGCAAGTGAAATGGCACCCAGAATGGACGGTAGAGTGGCCGGGTGCAGCCACGTGTTTTTCGCTGGCATCAGGACCCCCAAAACAAGGGCCCATCGTACAGCAGGCTGGACCGAAGCCACAAGGAATTGGCTTCAAGATGTTCTAGAAAAACGAGCTTCAAAACACTTCCAGACATCTACGGGATCGAGCAGCGAGCTATTGGAATCGTGGTGTTGACCCAGTTAAATGTCGACCCAATGTTGAGCGATGAAATTTTGGATGAAGCCAGCCTCCATGTAATTCCATTTCTGCCATTAGTCAGTCTCCCATAGGTAGACAAAGAAGCTGTGATCTTTTCGAGAGGGGGGACGACTGCTGGTGTCATGCGTGGACTGCAAAACGGGTTGTGCGCGACGCGCGTTGCCGGCAAATCCTTCCGAACAGCCTCGGAGTCTAAATTTAAACCCTGACAGGTTCATTCCTGAGTAATATTTCAGTTTTCACCACCGTTCAGGCGCCTTGGCTTTTCC
>KV417534.1:261117-271991 GCA_001630335.1 Athelia psychrophila | reverse complement strand
CATGCCTACTCGGTCATCTATGTATTGCGCACAACTCTAAACATTTAACTACAAGCTTGCATCGCAGATCCAGAGAACCCCACAGAAAGAGTAGGTCGAACGCAATCGAGGCGGATCTGACTCCATACGCGCCCATAAGTATGCTCAACTCCGGAGCCTCGCTCGCAAAATATTGATAAGCCTATGTGATGAGTTAATGGGTGGCGGAAGGCACATCCTCGATCCCCGATGTGCCGTCCAGATAATGCATGCAATAGGCTGCCATTCAGCTTATAGCTCAGACAATATCAGAGAGGAAATAGCTTTCCAAGCGATCTGCCAGATCGGATGCA
This sequence comes from Athelia psychrophila, assembly GCA_001630335.1. Taxonomy (NCBI): domain Eukaryota; kingdom Fungi; phylum Basidiomycota; class Agaricomycetes; order Atheliales; family Atheliaceae; genus Athelia; species Athelia psychrophila. The sequence goes on along the minus strand of KV417534.1, from coordinate 271,659 downwards.
TCCTGCAGGCTTCCAGATCAGGTACGTGCTCGGTCGATAGCCAACTTCCGTCCGTTTACCCTGATACCTTCACACCCATCCTGATCATTCAGTCCAGATAGGCGAATCCTTGCAGATTTCTCGGAGCAGCCGTTGCATGCAGCGGCAGTCGATGGGGCGGATCAAGGGGCCAGGACCACGACCAGTAGCATCCATTCTTAAGTTTTAACGCAATCGTGCTTGATGCGTCTGAGCAGCCCTTTGAACGGTATCCACATTCCGCTTCCGCAGATGTACCCTTCGGCGAAGGGCCCGATGGCAAACGCTCTATCGAAGAAGTGGGTGTAGTGGAGGGCGTGGAGGAGGGCAAGCTCGTAGTACTAGTCTTGTGGGGGGATCCTGCTGTCAATTTGGATTGAGGTTGGGATTGATGTCAGGAGCGAAAGGCCTCGAATTTGTTTCGCAGTAGGTACTCACGGTTCAGAGAAGGCTGTCCAATATGTGGGCCCAAAGATGATGACAATGCCCTGTTCTCTGACCGATGCAGTGGCGGTTGTGCGGCTGAAGGCGCTGAAGTCCCGCCTATCCATCAGGATTCAAGAACAGATAGGTCGAGTTATCCGGTAAGCGATCGTTGTGCAAGGTCTGGGCCGTGAAGCGACTCACAGACGAGGGGAAGCCCGCGTTGCCCTAGGTATCTCGTATCGAACACCTCGTGCAATTTGTCGCCGCCCACGATATCTCATCTTGTCGATCTGCATTCGGAGTCACGAATCCGATAGCGCCATGTCGAGGGAAGAAGGAAAGCAGTCACGTGCGCCGAGGTACCGCTTCATAACTTTATTTTTAAGCTCGATCCTCGTCGGCGTCATCTCTGCGTCACTTGCTCGAACGCAATTTTGCAAGCTGGCATCTGAATTCGGCGTCTCTCCTCGGCATCGGGCTCTCCGCCATGTACTGTCCCCGGGCCTGGGCTGGTGGTGGACCCGCGGCTGGGCGAGGCTGAGCAACACTCGTTCTTCACGTTCTCATGGGCGATCGTCTCCCCGCCTGATATCGATGAGTAGTGTCACATCTGCCTGCCAACCTTGCCGCCAGCTCGTCCGAGAAACACACGCCCCTGGTTCTCCTCAATTGGAAAGCCGCCTGCCTGCGCGGGTCCACCGTCGACATGAACCAACGCTAACCGTAAAAACATACGCCCACGTTCTCCTCAAATGGAAAGCCGCCCGCCTGCGCGCGTCCACCGTCGACCAGGGGTTCTACGCCCCGTTCGACGCCAAACCTGCCAAGGGCGGTGGTAGTAAGCTGTTATGAGCCGATCCGTGCGTCTCTTCTCCCTTCCCCTTCCCTTCCTGCCAAACGCTCACCCCCTGCTTTCTTTCTTCTTCTTCCGCCTTCTGCTCCCGACTCAATACTGGACACTTCATGCCACCTCACTGCCGCGGCGCGTATAGAGCTGATGGCGTATGACCGCATAGCCCTCCTCACGAACACATGAAAAGCGCTCCTCCTCGGAATACTGTACCTCGCCTTGCAGGCCTTCCCGCTCAGCACGGGTTCAGCGCGAAGCCGACGGGAATGTCGTTTCTGGGGGTCGGAGTGATGGTGGGCGCGATGTGTTGTATGTCGTTTTGGGATCAGTGCGTTTCTGACTTCTCCCTTCTTCCTTCTGTTCCGCTTCGATTGAGTATGGAGGGTGAGCTGACGATAAAGACACAGGATATTCGAAGGAGAAGGCTCAAGCTCAACGGCCACCCTCCACCGGAGACGCGGATGTGCATGGGCCAAGTCGGCGGGATCCTGTTGCCGATCGTGCTGTTCGCCCTCGCGTGCACAGCCTACATGTCCGTGCCGTGGATCTTCCAAATTCCAATTATCGCGCCTATCCCGTGCGTATTTCCGCCTTGCTCCGCGCTTGAAGCCCGTCCCTGACCCTTCGTATTATTACTCAATGTGGTTGCAGATTCGGCACAGGCCTGTAGTCCGTATTCACCTCCACATTCGCGTACCTTGTCTTCGCCTACCGCCCCGTCGCCGCCTCCGCCATAGCTGCCACCTCTTGTCTCGAGTCATTCGATATCAGTGAATAGTGGAGTTGAGCACTTCCTCATTATGGACCCGTGGCTGTCTCGAGGAGCTGTGCGCAAACCGCTTCCGCCTCGCCAGAAAGCAATGTCGGTCGAGTTTCAGAGCTATATCTCTCGAACCCGGAAGGGCGGGTCTCCTGGTGGTGCAGCAACTTTTCGATGGGTAATGCAAGCAAGTTCGACGGGGCTGCTCATGTCAGGTGGCCGATGTCCGCCGATGTACATGCTGGGGGTTGTATTCCGAGATTAGACACCCTGTAAGCCGATGTAGACGTTTCCCAAAGGTGCGCGTTCCGCCGATTCAGCCGATTCAGCCAGGAGAGTAATGAAGATTAATATTCTAGCTCAGCTGCCACGCGCGGTGGAGACGTGCTCGGAATGCTTTATTGTTCCCCCAAAGGGCTCCGTCTCGCCGCCGGGCCAAACCCGGTCGTCCGGAGTCCAGATAGAATCCAGATGAATGCCTCATTTCGCGGGGCCTCGGTCGCCTAGATAACAACTCGCCTCTGTGGATGATCGCTCTGAGATCTGCTAGAAACTCAAATGCTCTGCGTGCGGCTCCTTGTGCCAGCGGCATCACTGGGTGGCGATACAGTCTATTAACATCGAAACTCTGGATGGCCGGGCTGTAACCACTGGCGGCGAGGAACCAGACAAGACTCATCTGAGTCCGCCCATTTTGAAGTCTTTATATCGTGTTCGTTGTGGCTTGATTTGCCTCTTGGAGCCGAAATCTCACAAGTTGAACCGTTACCGCCTGCCACGCTGATATCTCCTTTATCTCCTCGGAAGGACCGTGCTTCTCCAAATACCTCGTTCCACTCTTCCACTTCGATAAATACATTTGGAGTTTGTCTCAGAAATCTGCGGTGTGATTTGCGTGTTCGAGTACCAGTCTCTAACAGTGCCACCTGCCATGCCGTTATTTCCTTTCTTCAAGTACTACAGTATATCCGAAATATTGTCTCTGGCCAGGTACTGTGTTTCACCTACACTTGCAGTCCCGCACATGCTCATGGCGGATGATGAGTATCAGGGGTGGCTTCTCCCAAGTGGGACGCTCGTCACCCCGAATTCGTGGTGCGCGTCCCCCTCCGCTCCACAGGAAATATGTCCTTCTGCGATTGATGTTGGTGCGGTCAAACAGGGCGATTTTGAACGACCAGACCGTGTACCCCGATCCATCTGTGTTCAATCCTGAACGCTTCCTAAAAGACGGGAAGATTGATCCTGAAGTGCAAGACCCTCAAATGGCGGTATTTGGGTACGACCGAAGAATATGGTTCGTCTTTCCCTTTAGTTCATGCACCTAGTCAATTTTTGCATTGGTATTGACGGACGTATGACAACCCTGGCAGGCGGATCGCCAATGCATCCACTTGGCTCTCCGCTGGCTACATCCTCTCTTTCAATGTCGAAAAGCCTGTGGGCAGCAACGCAATCCCGATTGAACCCAAAGTCAAGTACTGCTCGGGGATGGTTCGGTTCGTTGGAATGGAAAGACGTTTAGCTTGTTACTAACTCTGCAGTGTGCCCCTGACAGACACCCCGACACGCTTGAGTGTGCGTTCATACCCAGATCGGAAGATACGAGAGATATGATTGGGTCCGTCGACGCATAGATGGCAGATACTAGTAGCCGGAGCCTGACCCATGAGGCTTTTAGGGTGATCATATCCTGTCCCTGTCCCGTCTGCCTTTGGCTGAATTTAGGAAATGTCAGCACTTACTGCGAACTTGGGGGCGTTTATTCTTCTCTTAGCGCTTTTGGGGTTGATTTTACTGCCCATATGCACTCCAAACGGATGGGCAGGACACGCTCGCTACATATATGCTTGGGCACCCAATAAATGCACTTCACTGCTACGCCACTGTATCGGTCGTGTTTTTGTGAGATCTCAACGGCATAACTTGAATCATGCTGATCTTCCATCATGACGGTTTGGTTACAGTGTATATATTGGGTACATGAATAGACCATTACACTTGCCTTGGGTCGGGCTCTCGTTTCTCAGAAAGATCCGAGATGTACCCCCATAGACCAAATCATGTCTCTGTCCTGTTGGTACTCGCCGCCCGCACAATCGCCATTGCGTTGTCCGCACACCAGGAGGGTTGAATTTGATGTCCACATACAGCTCTGGGATTAGCCGATACGGAACAGTTATATGTGTGCTAGATTCCTGGATTCAGCGGGCAGCAGGATTCAAAACAACGTCAAAATGGAGATCATAGACATTGATATCAGAGAATAGATGGGCATCTTTCGGACATTTTCTTGAAGGTCCATATCCTCCCCCCAGACCAAGCGCGATCTGTTCAATGGTGAAGTATCGGCGGGAGGAAGAGAGCGGACGCAAACAGTATGCTCATGTTTGCAATCACTTTATCGCGGGCCAAACACTCAGGAAAGTGGCAGGAATCAAAGCAGCAAGATCTGAATGGTGTTGGATACTCAATCATATTATTGAGGTTCGATGCTGCCGAGGTTAACAAATACACGTCGCTTCATAGATGTTATCAATAGATCACACTGTGGCTATACTCCTTCTCATCGCGGCGCACTTCAAGGCCAGTTCTCGCACCTAAAGTCAATACCTAGGACATCATGAGTATCAGCAGGGTATTCGTCGTGCCGTCCACATCACTTACCACAAGCAGACAATTCGTGCGGGAGGCACCAACTTGGGGAGGACCACGACGTCCTGCGCCGCTGCGACCAACAAACTCAGCTCCGGGAAGAAATCGGGTGGACGCTATGTGGCACGCACATAGATAACCGGGGAGCACGTCCGATGCCAGGAGCCTACGCTTCTTCGCGATTGCGGGCGCAAGTGCCATCCGTAAGCAGCGGGGAGTTGGTTGGTCCCAAGGGGGTTATGCATGCGCGACGATGGCTTTCGGCTTGAGATACGCGAGGAGGTTGAGCTGGGGTTGTACCGGTGAAGCTCGAGCTAGACGTGGATTGATATGAGCGCGCCGGGACTGGATGCGGGGAATTCGATACATACCCGGTTGACAGTGGCTATGGGAGGATCTCCTCGAGGAACGTCTCCTAGACGTTGGCCACACCGATAGCTGCGCGTGCATAGATAATGAGCGATGATGTATATGTGTTTCTAGTCGCTTTACTCACCATTTGCCTTGCCTGTATAGCTCTTAGTTAGTCTTCTTGTAGCAGCGAAGTGGATTGAATGGAACCAAGCTCACCTTTCTTGACCAGGGCCTCCATGCCCTTCCAAGTCTGGGGCATTTCCAGTTGATGACAATGTTGCGGGTGTCGTCGGGACGCAATGGGATAAGCTTGTCTCTATGGGGCCATAGAGTCGGGCGGACGATATGATGCAAAACAGCATGATATTGACAGATACGACCATAACGTAAGCCCAAGACCCCGATTTATGCAGCGATGGTTCTGCGCATCGCATCTCAGCATCACCCTCCACACAAGTAAGCAACTGCGACTCACTTGTATGACACCTTGACCACGGCGAGCTTGGCCTTCTCTCTCACGTGCTTCGCGATGAGCACAACGTACTCCGTCTTCTGCTCCTTCTGGTGCTCGATTCTCCGTTTCCTGAGCGAATGGAGGTGGCGGCGGCGATGCAGCCGTATGGGCGTGAGCAGCTTCTGGATAATGGGCGCATTGTGTACGGCTTCGCGTCTGCCTTCTTCGCGCTCGACACCCCCTTCGCACCACATGCTTGCTTCCTCCATCATCCTCCTTCCTCAAACTGAAGAACCTGTGGATCTTGGTCGAGGGCTTGGGGCCGAGGCGTTTGGGGATGATGTTGTCCGTGAGCCCGGGCATGTCTGCGCCGCCCTGCTTGACGATGCCGATCATGGTGCTGACGATGCACCCGCGGACTTGCGCCCGGGGTCGTCGGTGCAGCGGGAGCGGTAGCAGGAGTGGCTGTCGCAGAGGAGCTTGGCGCGGTAGGGGAGGATGGCAGCGTGCCTCGTAGGGAAGCCCTGCATGTCGTTACCGCCTGTGATGCGGAAGATACAGCCCGCCGGAGATCTCTTGGAATACGTGGCTGAGAAGGAGTGAGTTGAGAGATACTGGGAAATGGCGGCAGGGGGACCTCACCATCGCATCTCGTTTCTCTCCTGCTCATTTTGCCGGAGAAGCAATTGTGCAACGCGGAAGGATGCCTCATAAGCACTCTAGAGCCCACTTCGGCGACGTTCGGGCCCTCTGCGCTGTTGCTGGATACCCTTGAGGAGAATCTCGCAGTGGACGGTGTTGACGTGCAGCGATCGGTGGTCGCGAGTTTGGCAGGGAGGCCATGTGTCGTCATTGTGGATTGGAGGATGACATCGGGGTGGCAGCTAGACAGGCGTGTCAGGGACGTGGATCACAGGTCAAAGTAACACTTGGACGAGGAGCAATGCTGTGGACGATTGAATGTCTCAGAACGTGGGAAGCAAACTGTCACTGCTTGTTCACTGCAGCTACGACGCCACCTTAACATTGCACACTCCCCCCAGGCGATGCGTATTTGAGGCGCGAATGACCAAGCATATGGAGCTTCCGGGTCCTCACTGACAGCGGCGGCTTGCTCAACGTCGGAGCAACGTTGGAGTCGACCAAAGTCGATCTAGCTCTCGAATCAGGCGCAGGTCTGAGTTGCGACTACAGTACTTTGTCTCACCAACACCATCTGATTCGACACCAACTGTATTTGACTGGGAATGCAGTGATATATAGTAACAGTAATGCCTAGGGACGCTGATCGACTCTTCTCACTACAAGAACGACTTTGGCACATGTACCACGTGACACTGGTAGTATCCGTTTGAAAACGCAAAGCACTCCCCCTGTACCACCCATTCAGGACAATAACCATTCTGGCCGTCTTGTGGGTATTGCTTTTTAATGCCTTTCATGAGCAAATTTACCATGAAATCATCGCGCGTGAGCCCTACCGCGCCGGCGAGACTGTCCGGGAGAGGACAGAGCTCGCCCGTAGAGGTGTCATGCACTTGTGTGCGCTCCTTCGCTTTGACGACGAGAAATTCCCGCGTATCGCTGGACAAGAAACTGACGCCGCCCGATGGATCAGAACCTTGAGGGTCCTGCACTGACCACACGATGCCGCCGGTTTTGGAATCCCATACATGCACGTCCCCCCGTGTTGAGCAACTGGCGATCTGGGAACCATCCGAGGAGAATACCAGAGAACTAAGGGGGCTCTCATATTCGCTACAGCCGGGGTGGTGTATTTTTGTAATAGGTTGGTTGCCGTTGGGAGATGTAATGTTCCATAGTATCACCTCCCCGGTATAACAACCCGAAAGCAAACACTCCCCGTCAGTGGACCATGCAACGACATTCACAAACGAGCTGGATCCTGAGTGGCTGAGGGGACCAATGGCCCGGGCGCCGGTCGCAGAGTCCCAGACATAGACAGTTGATTTGTCTGTTCCACATGTGATACATGATCCATTGTAGGAGAATGCAACAGAAAACGGGTAGGCTGTGCCACCTGTGGCTGCCATTTTCACAAGCTCTTCGCCTGTTGCCGTATCTCGGACAATAACAGTGCGGTCAAGAGATCCGATCACAATTCGGCGACCATTGGTGGATAATGCCAAGCATAGCGTCATATTTGGATTTGTCACGAGCAGAACCGATGGATGGACGTGCGAGTCGTGGAATAGTTGATAGAGCATGGAATGGGAGGGAAGTAACGGAAGGGCCGTGTAGTAGACATAGAGAGGGTGCTCTACGATCTCGGCAGCGAACTTGCCCGCAAAGTCGATAGCTTCGATGACAAGATCCTTGGGGCTTTTGTCCTCGAAGGTATTCTCCTGTACATGTTGAAGTACGTGCTATCACCTCATTTGTTCGTCTATATCACGGTACAATGAGCCGTCCCTACCTGGACTAAATACTCTACATATGGACTGTACTGCTCAACTACTGTATTACTTATCCGCAGTACATTTACCATTATCACACCTTCATTACCACTACGATCACTCATGATCACACCATCGTTCTCTTCGTATATATACAAGATGTAACCTACCTACAATCCTTATCAGAATAAACACTGGCAGCTCTCCCTACGCAGAGGTCAATCAGCTTAGACTTCCTCGCTATATCCAACCTACAAGCTCCTCTTCAACAGTACAATGGGTCAGATAGTCGGTAATGTTCAGCGATCATAAAACGTACCTCGAACCACGTTGCGACCCGTTGCAGCATAGGCGCTATCTCCTCTGATTTCTTCAATAAGCTCATAGCTTCAAACCAGTGAAGAAGATGGGTGCGGAGAAAGACAGTAAGAGTCTTCATTGCTGTTGATTCGAACCTTCCATTGTCGCATATATGGCCCACCCAGGATTGGCATGGATATAGCAGCGCCTCCGGCAGCACCTCTGTAGTCGGGCGGGCTGATGGCACCATGCTACATATGTTGCGCTTCAAGCCTCTGTTCATTTTCTGAAGATAGAGGGTAGCGGGTCCCGTGATACCGGCGGTGAACTTGTGGGCGAGGTCGATAGCTTCGATGACAAGATTCCCGAGGGTTTGATCCTCGAAGGTATTCTCCTGAGGAATGGATTAGATAGTCGGTAATGTTCAGTGGCCATATGACGAACCTCTGACCATGCTGCAACCCGTTGCAACATAGGAACTATCTCCTCTGATTTCTTCAACAAGATCATAGCTTCAAACCAATGAACCAGATGGGTACGGAAAAAGATGGCCAGCATTTCCATTGCCGATGATTCGAATGTTCCATTGGGGCATATATGGTAAGCCCATGCTTGGCATGCATATGCCAGCTCCTCCGGCAGCATCTCTGTAGTTGGACTAGCTAGGAGTGTCATGTTGCCCATGTTGCGCTTCAAACCTGCACCTATTTTTTGAAGACACAGGGTAGTGGGCTCTTCCATAACCCGCACCGGTACATGTTCGAAGTACCAATCATCGCACCCGCATCGTTCGCGGCTTGACAAGAAATCCAAAAATGATGGATGGAGGACTCGGACAACAGGTTCATGTGTCAGAACAGATCCAAGGTGGCGTATGGTCACCATTGCAGGTCGCGCGAGAGGGCGATCCAGCAAGTGGATAATGTCTGTTCCACATGCAATACGTGATCCATCGTAGGAGAATGCAACAGATAACGGCAAGGCTGTGCCATCTGTGTTTGCCATTTTTGCAAGCTCTTCGCCTGTTGCCGTGTCCCGGACAATAGCATGGTTGCGATTTCCGGTCACAATTCGGCGACTATTGGTGGATAATGCCAAGCATGATATCACACCTGGATTTGTCACGAGCAGAACCGATGGATCTGCGAGCGAGTCGTAGAATAGTCGATAGAGTACGGAATGGGAGGGAAGAAATGGAAGTGCCGTGTAGTAGACATAGAGAGGGTGCTCTGCGATCTCGGCAGCGAACTTGAGAGCAAAGTCGATAGCTTCGATGACAAGATCCTTGAGGCTTTTGTCCTCGAAGGTATTCTCCTGAACAATGGATCAGATAGTCGGTAATGTTCAGTGATCATAAGACGTACCTCAAGCCATGTTGCGACCCGTTGCAGCATAGGCGCTATCTCCTCCGATTTCTTCAATAAGCTCATAGCTTCGAACCAGTGAAGAAGATGGGTACGGAGAAAGACGACAAGCTTCTCCATCGCCCATGATCCGAATGTTCCATCGGTGCATATATGGTCAACCCAGGATTGGCATGCATATGCCAGCGCCTCCGGCAGCACCTCTGCCGTTAGACGGGCTGAGAGAACCATGTTACATATGTTGCGCTTCAAGCCCGCGTTCATGATCAGAAGATATAGGATGGCGGTGTCTGCGCTAATCCGCACCGGCCCGTGCAGTGGCACGAGCGGAACCAACGAGTCGACGAGCGTGTCGTGGAATAGTTCGTAGAGTATGGAATCGGAGGGACAGAAATGAACGGCCACATAGTAGACATAGAGAGGGTGGTCTGCGATATTGGCAGCGAACTTGCTGGCGAAGCCGATAGCTTCACTGATAAGATTCACGAGGCTTTGGTCCTCGAAGGTATTGTCCTAAACAATGGGTCAGATAGGCGGTAATGTTCAGTGACCATGAGATGTACCTCAATCCATGTTGCGACCCGCCGGAGCATAGGCACCATCTCCGCTGAATTCTTCAATAAGCTCATGGCTTCAAACCAATGGAGAAGATGTGTACGGAGAAAGATGACCATGAGCTTCTCCATCTCTCGTGATTCGAATGCATCATCGGTGTATATATGGTCAACCCAGGATTGGCATGCGTATGCCAGCTCCTCCGGAAGCACCTCTGTTGTTAGGCGGGCTGAGAGTGTCTGAATGTTGCATATGTTGTGCTTCAAGCCAGCGTTCATTCTTTGAAGACATAGTGTAGCGGGCCCCGCATTCATCTGGGGCCGGACCGGCCCATGCTCGAAGTACCAATCGAGCCCGCATCGTTTATGGCTTGACAAGAAGTCCAAGAA